>VUQK01016959.1:42820-60840 GCA_015106715.1 Bujurquina vittata
TTCTTTCTTTCTTTCTTTCTTTCTTTCTTTCTTTCTTTCTTTCTTTCTTTCTTTCTTTCTTTCTTTCTTTCTTTCTTTCTTTCTTTCTTTCTTTCTTTCTTTCTTTCTTTCTTTCTTTCAACAATATAACATCTCTAAGTGTGTATATTGTGTGTGGATTTGTATGCCCCTTTGTGCATTTACACTTCTATCTGCTCTTACCGTTTGGTCTGTGAGCGGTGGCAGAACAATGGTCTTCTCCATGGTGTTCATCACCAGCTTCCACAGCTCCTTCAACACGCGCTTCAGCACAGTCTTTTCACAGATCTTAGCAAACAAAGTCAGGCTGGCAGGAGAAGGGAGAGACACAAGCAAGAAAGGAGATGTAAGTATTACGTAGCAGAGGGGAACAAACACAATTCACTCGAAAAGAAGAGAAAAGAAAAGAAGGTAATATAAAAAAGAGAAATACCTTAATGAGGAAAAAAAATGATCTGCTGTTACATTGGTGCATTGGTGGCCCCTCATACAGTACTGGACCACCTATACACTACACCTATAGGAGGAGGTTGGTATGGTCCCTAAACACTTCCACTTTGCAAAAAAAAAAAAAAACACTTACAATTGACCATGGAATATCTAGGAAGGAAAAAATTCCACAAACTGACTTGTAGCAGTGGTGGCATCCTATTACAGTACCACGGTGAACTCTTTAAAATGAGCCATTCTTTCACAAATGTTTGTAAAGACAGTCTGCACAGCTTGGAGCTTGATTTTATAGACCTGTGGCAATGGGACTGAAAACACCTGAATTCAAAGATTAAAAGTTATGACCCAAAATCTTTATCCATATATTGTATAAAACAGGATCAAAGTTTCAAATGATTCACAAAATGACAAAAGCTCTGTCTGCAGAGTGCTCAGAGGGTCTCAGTCAGTTTTTGCTACGCTTTGATTGTGATGATGTCAATGAGCAGGAATATCTCTGGCTCAAGCTGTGAGCATGACAGCCCCAGCCACCTGCTGTTCAAACTTTCTATTTGCAAGTCAATCAGGGAGCCAGTGAGAAACATTGAAAACTACTTCAAAAATAGGGAATCATTTTAAATTGTAGATTGACTCACTTGCTGTCCAGGAACTCCATGATTGGCTGCAGGACGTTGTCAGCATCCTGGGCCACGCTGCTGGCATTTCCCACATTAGAGGTTCCCTTAACCTGAGCCAAGATGTCTCCCATCTGCTTAACATTTTCCTCAATGTGAGGCTGGAAACTATCGAGGAAGATGGGGAGAAGCTTTTAATGAATGTGCACTACAGAGGCTATGTCTGTAGTGTTTATTTGCGTATGAATGTGTGTTCCTACCTGACAGCAAAGACCCTGCTGAGATCATCCATGACATTGTTGAGTTTAACTTGTAGGTCTTTCAGGATATCACTAGCTTCAACACACAACTAAAGTACAAAAATGAAAATGCACAAAGTCACTATGCAATAAAATTATAATAATACTAACTTAGATTTATATAGTGCCTTTCAAGAAACCCAAGGATGCTTTACAAAGAGTGTAAATAAAAAAGTATAAATAAATTAATGAATTAAATAGCGATTAAAGGCCCTTTTGAACAGGTGAGAGTTCAAAAGTTTCTTAAGAGTCCAGTGATGGGGCATTGTGGAGCTCAGAGGGGAGAGAGTTTCAGAGGGTGGGGGCTGCCACACTGAAGGCTCTGTCCCCAAAGGTATGGAAGTTGATATGAGGCGAAGTAGCCAGTTCATGGTGCAGAACAGCAGTCTGGGATGTCTTTGCTGTTGGTGAAGGAGGGAAAAGTAGTAATGAGCCTGAGAGAGAGCAGCTTTATAAGACCTTACATGATCTATATAAGCCTCTAAGTGAACTGTGAGGCTAGATCTTTCGTAGAGCCTCTCAAGTTGGCGGCCAGGGGTCTTTAGAGCACGGCGTTTCATTATAACTCAGGTAAAAGAGGCCAAATGGGATGCTATCAGGTTGTTCAGGGCTGATGCACTGATAGTCTTGATGTTCCTATAGTTGATGGTATGCTTGGTGCACAGCCTAGGCAGAAGAACAGGAACAGAAAAGCACACAGCCAGGTGGTCAGAGACAGCAAGGTCCACACACTGCAGATTGGAAGGAGTTATGCCTTTAGAGCAAACCAGGTCCAGTGTGCGGCCTCTGATGTGGGTGGGACCTTTAATGTGCTGCATGAAATTGAAGCAGTTCAACCGAGACAAGAATTCGCTGGTGAACGAAGGCCAGCAGTGACGACATAAAATCCACAGCTAGAAGATGCAGCCCCAAGTGTTGCTTGCTAGCTGGGCTAAGCTACCAGCTATTTGGTGGCCAGGCATACAGGTAACATGTGATCATTGAGGAAGGTGAGTACTCACAATGCACAGTCAACAGACTGATAGCAGCGCCCAGGAGAAAAATGTAGTGAGAAGATGACTATGTCCAATATTCAGTAAAAATCAAAAATAATATTAGCTGACATACAGTTGATATACTAGGATTAAGAACACCACACAGGGCATCTATGTGTAAATTATAAAACAGTTGAAATACTGGCTGTTCAAGAGTGTAGCAGAATGACTCACATCTTTTCCACCCATGGCTTCAAACATCTTTTCCAGCTGAACCCTCAGCTGTTGGATGTTGTTGATCAGGATGCAGGGCTAAAAATAAGAGGCCACATGAATGTCCAAAACATTAAAGCAGTTTTTTTAAATGGTTTTTTTTTTCACACAAATTAGTGTAGAACAGTTTGCTGGTGATTTTCTTCAAACAGAATAAAATGAGGTCATTTGACTCTTAAAAACCACATAGAATCATTATGTCATTGGCCACTCACCACTTTCTCCATGGTGACGTAGTTGGCGAACAACTTGGAGATTATGTCAGCATAGGACAGAAGCACATTACTGATGGTCTGGAGAACAAAAAGAGCAAAAAGAAAAAAGGAAAATGATCAGGAAATAAGTGGTGCATGTACAGGAAAAATAACTTGTTGCACTTTGAATTTGTGAACGATGATTAACCTGCAAATTACAGTTACACTAAATCTACCTTGGCAAACCGCTTCATGTAGTGTCCTACAATCTGCGGATCTGGGCACTCTAACTTTCTGATGATCTCAAAGCTCTGGTTTAGTTGGGAAAACACATCCACCACCGAACAGGAGAACAGAGCATGTTCTGATGTGACCTGGAACTGCAGGGCAGAACAGATATGAGAAGGGGATGAGTAAGGCAGCAGGTGAGAAGGAGTCAAAGGAGATTTTGCAAGATGTGACCCTTTCCATCTAAGACCATATAGACGGATCATTAGATGCTATATTAAACTGGACCTTTGATATATTTCACTGCTTCTACAGAGTTTTTGACCTCCCAGAGCCAGCCACACAGACAGTTGGACAGCCATCCAGTGACAGGTGGGAGCTCCTGTCTGTCTCCTTGTAATTGGCTGCTGGTTACTGCCTGGTTCTTAATTGGCTAGAGGTGAATGTGTAGGTGCTACTCCAGGGAGTCTGGTTAATGAGGTGAGGACAGCTTTTCTGCAGTCAACTTTCTGGAATAAGGCCATTAATTTACAATGTCCTGCTGTAACAGAATCATCTTACGCTTTAAGCATATGCAAGTCTCAGCCACTCTTTTTAAAAAGCTCCCAAGAACCCATGTGTGTGCTGCTGTGGCCATGGTGTCTATTTGAGTATTTGAAGAACACAGGGGAGACAGCAGAAAGTGTGGGAGGCCTGGCAGGAGTGGGGATGAAACTTTGGATGATAACTCTGACTGTGACAGAGAAAGTACAAAGGATGAATTACAATAATTCTACTTGAATAACAACAGTGACTCAGCATTTCAAGAGGGCTGAAGGGGAGATAAGGAGGAAGAGAGCTGGAAACTTTTACCCCATCTTTTTTGTCTCTCTCCAAAGCACCATGCAGAAAGTCACGAGACACTTCCTCGTTTTCATCCAGCCACTGAATGACAAATGGCTCAAACCACCTATGGGGAGCGACAGTTTAGATAGTTGCAAACTAAATTCTACTATGCCAAAAATATATTTTAAACTTCTTTTTGAATTCTTTTCAGTTATATGGATGCGTGTTTCTACAAACAAGATGCTACTCACGCAGGATATTCGGGCACTCTGCTCTTGAAAAAGGGTAGGTCCTTGCAGTACTCGTTGTATAGCCACTTGACCTTGAAGTGCAGGTTCATGTAATCTGCACTCTTGCACAAGCGATTTTTTTCATGTTCTATAAAAAGGAGAAAATACATATTTTCAGGAGGAGTTTGTGTTCAGGATATGTTTGTCAGTGTTGCCTTTGGGTTCTGCAAAATATTTATTCTAGATCTAATTCTCTGTTTTTCATTTATCAGAACCAAGCTTAGCATGCATACTGTATGCAGGATATTTTTATGCATAATCATTCACATGGATTGCCATGAGTGGAATATAAGATGCGCATTTTGTTGTTTTTTTTAAAATCGTAGCATAAAGTCTGTGTAAGATTAAAGTCTACTTGTTCCAAGAGAGTTTAATATTTTTTAATATCCATTTCCATATACTGAGTGGGAGCACCACTAAGGCCAATAACCAGTGCATCGGACTACCTGCATAGGAGGGCTGTTTCCCTAAATATTTGTAAGCCCTTGGAAATGAAACCAAAAATACAAACAGTAGACATTCAATTCAATCCTCTGAATATGAACCACATTATATTCTCTTATGTGTTTTTGCATGGTGATGCACTTTAAATGCTACAGAACAATACTATGTGGTCTGTGGGATTTTGACAGTCAGTTCAGATGCTGTATGATCTATTTGCACTCACCTTCCATTGCATACTTCATATCCTGAGCAAATAAGTTCCACATGACTTCAGCACTGATTTTACCCACGTTGAGCTCCTGAGGAAATCTGGATGCAGAAGGAGAGCATAAACATGAAACTGGGAAAGGATTGCAGTTTTAATGGCACTAAAAGAAACTGTGGAAAACTACATTACATTAAAATGTCATTAAAACAGTTCTGTTGGGCAGGCAGAAAATATAGGGACTTACTGGTTTAGGCAAGGAGTGTAAGAGTTCTTGTCTTCCTCAATAATAGAGACAATAAGTGTGATAAATTTGGACCAAAAGTCGAGATTTTTGATGCTGGGTCCTTGCTCCTCTGGAGGCACAGCACCCTGCTTGGCCTGGAAAAGCAATGACATAAGAAGAGTTATAATGATATAATGTATGATCGCAACAGAGACTTTCTGAGGAAAGTTTTGCCTGTTGCATATTTGTAAGACATTACCCCTTTTGGCAAAAAACACCAAGGTGCAAAATCTGTAGATAAATGCATTTTGACCAGGTTTTTAATCCATACTACAGTTCTTATCACCACGATAAGAACCAAAGAATCCAAAAACTGGCAAAGTCTTGTAATTGTGCAACCATTTAGTACTCTTAATGTGAGTTTTACTGATAATGTTTTTATTATCTGAAGGGGGGGGGGGGTTAGAGCGAAATCTTGACTGTGTCGTTAATTCAACAACTCATACATATTAAACATTTGCTGCTCAAATAGCTTTAAACAGACTCCGAATGTCAACTGTCTGGTCGACTTCTTTGAAACAGCTGAAGATGTGCTGAAAAAAGAAAAAAACCCCACTAAGCTGGGTGCTGCAGGGTTTGAAGAGTGAAGAATGATCTTGCAGAGATTTCAACAAAATATAGCAAAGTCCCTCAGGATGAAATGTTTTATTCAAAGAGAAAAATGCTTATTTGAAATTCACGGGGGAGTCTGAATTGGGCTGGTGCTTTAATGAGGGCTCAAAGCAAGTTCTAGAAATCCCTGTTGAAATCAGCTACAGGAGTGACGAATGGAAGAGCCTGGCTTAACCAGACTAAGACACACACACACACCCACACACACGCGTCACAGTGTATGTTATATATGAAATGAGGACAGAACTGAAATCAAGTAAAGAAAGTACACTAATGAGAAGAACAAATCATTTTGTACAAGAAATATAAAAATGCAAATATTATTCTCTTTGGACTGATAAATTCTGAGTAAAACTGCTGATATGCTCGCTAAGGGCATTTTCACACCTACAGTTCATTTACTCTGGCGCAAATCAGTTGATGAGTTTGTAAATTTGTAGCTTTTTTCCTGGTTTGGTTTCTTTTCTCACAGAGAAAACTCTAAATGAACCAAAATGTGTCACTGCAAAACATTCAGCCTGATATTGGCCACATACAGTATGTCTGCGGCAGGAGGAACAAAAGTAATTGTAAGCAGAAGGCGGTGAATTCCAGACTAGAGGATAATATGGCAAATTTCATAACAGGTGCCCAATATTTTATAGTTTGTGTACTCTGCAGGTTTATGGTACTCTACTTCCAGAAAGCAAAGCAAAACTGGCTGTCAGAAAGCGTTTAGCTCAAATGTGGAGTTAATTTGGAACTGGATCAAGACCACCTCCCCGAATGGGTCTCGGTGTGGTTGATTTGGTGCAAGTGCAATTACCATGCTCACATCTGCACAAGCGAACTGCACCAAGGGGGAAAATGAACCAGAGTTCAATTTAAATGGACTTAACAGCACAGGTGTGAAAACTGGGATTGGGGTTGGGCCATGATTAATTCTGCATTTTGCTTTATGGAGATTGAATCAGACTAAAGTTAAAAGAACGCGAAAGGTTTATCAATCAAATCTATAACAAAATTAAACTTGAATGCCTTTGCCATTGAATGAAATATAACATAAAGTTTATATATTTTACTTGGTAACAATGAGCAACCAGAGAGATATCAACTAAATTAAGATCAAGTCTATCCAAAGACAAACATGAACTGAGGAAAAAATGGACTCTGAGTTTTGTCCAAAACATAAACAAAGGATAACCAAACACATCTTCCTACACTTTAACGCTAAAATTAAACTCAAATAGTCTCAAAACCTATAGGAAATTCAAAATGTTCTTGGAGGAGAGCAGATATTGTCACAGCTGCACAGAAAACCACTATGAATGTGTAGTTATTTTAAATGTTTGCAATCATTTGATTCCATATATTATTGAAGTCTAGTACATGTATGTAGCAGTGTGCTAAAAATGCTTCAGTTTTTTTTGTACTTTTTTGTACTTTTGTACATTCACTGACACCTACACAGACATTCAGAACATTGCTGCTGCTTCTTACCGGGTCTGCTTGATACTCGCGGCTGTAGAGCTCATGGCAGTTATTAAAGATGTATTCATAGGTAGAGTTGAGACAGGCTTTGACACAGTCCTTCACTACCTGACTGGCTCTGGGTGGCGACTGGAGCTCTTGGACCTAAACACATGCACAAAAACCAGAGAGACAGTTTAAATAGACCAACAGCTGGCTCATTAATTAGTTCAGTCACACAACTCACACTTGAAATTACAGATTTATCACAGAAAATAGTTTCAAGTATTTCAGGTATCAAGGCTTCCTCAAATATGCAACATATAAAATTGGGGGCATAAAGCTAAATATCTCTCCGGAGCCTCCGTGTGGGGGTGGAAGGGTTGAAGCATCAGGCAGTGATGCCGGGCAACAGCAGCACTGACATGTCAGTGGGAAAGATGGGCTTAAATGGACAGTCAAATTGGGAGGGTCTTTGGTATACGATGTGAAGAAAGCTGAGCTAGTTTGTTGGCTTCGCTCCATTTCTGGTACTCCAATCCAATTCAATTTTATTTATATAGTGCAAAAACAGTGGGCTAACTGTATAAAATACAGGAAAAAATATTGAACAAATGGCAAAAGAGGTGAAAGAGGAAGGGACTATACCTTCATTCTGAAGAAAGTTATACTGGTGAGGAGGTCCACTGTGGACTTGAGGTCCTGCAGTCTCTCAGGACTGCTGGCTGGAAAGTTGTTCTGCAACCAGGTAAAACAAACAAACAAACAAACAAACAAACAAACAAAGAGAATCAAAAAATCAGAAATAATGAGCCACAATACATGAATTCACATCTGTCCTTGTGCAGTAATTTATTTTTTTTGTGTGTGTCTGTGGGCAAGATTCAGCACGGTCACACAATTTTCACTGCCAGTAAGCCCTGTGTGGGTGCGCATGGTTTCCTGAATGTGCCTGCGCATGTTTCCGAGGAGCTGTCACTCTAATTAACACATTTGCCTTCTCATATTGCTTCTGACAAAGAGAGACATGTAAGGAGACAGAGAATCATGACTTAAATGCCAGAATAAATTATATAAGATAATATGAGCAACCTTACCCGGTACATAGACAGGTCGATCCTCAGAGAGTTATGTAGCTGATCTAGGAGCTTGACAAATCGCTCTTTCTGTGGGTAATAAAAGATGCTCGCTAACAGATTCTGTGATTAAACATGTGGCAGTCACAACACACAGCTTAATATATAAAGTTAAAGTTATAGAGCTACAAGTGTGAAATAACAGAGAATCCATGGCATTGCAGTTATTTGGGACAAATTAGTAAATATTATTATAATACTATTATTAATAATTATAATTATTAATAATTACCCCAAAATTAGAAGCAGCAAAGCGGTCAGAGGCAGAGACGTTGTTGGTTGCCTGGGTGGTGTGGGCGTAGTAGGCATTGATGTTTGCCAGCAGGGTACTCATCACTGCAGGCACACCTGGGCACATGTACTTAGATGACAAGCAGGCAAAATGTCTGCAAATGAGAGGTGGACAACCAAGTGCTGGATATTAACAGCCTCTTAATGCATTTAAACAATCCACAATGCACTCACATGAGCCTGTCCTCCTTGAAAAACAAACTCATCGGTCGTTTCTGCAGGCACGTTTTGCGACCACGATCTACGTTTTAAAATAAAACTGAGTGACCTCTAGTGATTGTAGACAAAAGTGCGTGTTCGGTTTTCTCCAGCAAACCCTGAAAAAACTGATAAATATGAATTTCCTCAGTCTACGCGGACTAAATGGCATTAGACGCAACCGGAAAAGTTAAAACCAGAGCCAATAAACTGCTTCTTATATAACACTTATCTTGAGTACTTGAGTGCTCAAAAATTCCTTATTCATACAAGCACTTCAGTATTTTGCCTTTTGATACTATGGAATGCCGACTGGAACAGCCTTTGGACTGAACCGTCCTTCTGATTGATAGATTACTAGATTAGTCTACCTCCTGAGCTACAGCAACGGGTTCCTTCCTGTTAAAAGGGAGTTTTTCCTTCCTACTGTCCCTACTGTAAGTACTTGCTCATAGGGTTTTTTTTGACTGTTGGGTTTTCTCTTACTGTAGGGTCTTTACCTTACAATATAAAGTGCCTTGAGGCGACTATTTGTTGTGATTTGGCATGGCATAAATAAAATTGTGTTAAATTGAATTGAAGCCACAGGTAGGAGAGCTCATTTTGGAAATGCTCATATACTGTAGGTCATATTTCAGGGCCTGCACAAATGACTGATACTGTTATTTGGTTTGGAAGACATGTTGACCCCAACAGATGGGCCTTTCTTATGAAAATTCACATTCTGGAGTCAGATATTCAGATGGGAACCTACGTCATGGCCTGGTAGATGGACTCCACTCCATAACGCATAGCAAACTCATCTACAATTTCCTGGGGAGTCTCCTCGAAGTACACTTTCCATGCATCATCTCCTTTGGCATCAGGGATCTTCACCACACCATTATTCTGGATATCCGTCACATAATGGAAGAGATTCTAAAGAAAATAAAAAACAGAAGGCAATATGAGAGAAGAAGGAAATAGAGAAAAAATGCTGGAAAAAACATCATGAAAGCGTCAAAAAAAAAAATTCAAATGGTTTTTCGAGCATTTATCACTTGGTTGTAAACAGTTCACCTATTAAGACAGAGCACATTATAACCTCCCAAGCTGTTGTGTCTATTGGCTCCGCTGCATAAAAAGCCATAAACCAACATTATGAGGCCAACACAAGGTGCTGTCTCATCCATAAAACCTTACACCACTGTAAAATATTCTGAGTGGGTTTATGGGCACTTATGTGAGGCAATAACAGTGCCCATTTGTCAGTTAAGGTCAGCTAATGTGCTATGAGTAATGGACTGAGTAATGACTCCATACAAAGTTGGGATTGGCCCACAATCAATCAGCAGAATTTTCTGCACAGACCCTGAGCAGAAATATGTGTGTGATGTCTTTGCTGTTTGAAGTTGCCTTTCTTTTTGTAGACTAAAGCAGAGGACTAACTCGAGTATAATTTGGAATGGCTCAATTAATGAATATGTCTTTGTAGGTTCTCAATCATCAAGGTCACGGTAGTCTCTGGGGCTTGAAAAAAAGCGACCGGACTTCTTTGAGTTTTTGAAGACATTTCACTTGGATGAGAAATCCAAGAGGCTTCTTCAGTTCTAAAACCAAATAATGGAGAGTCCACAGTATTTAAGCCCTAGTGGGGGTTGGCCCCGTAGAGGTGGTCACTGACCCACTGTTGTGCATGTCCATAGTCAAATGAGCTAAGATGTGGAAAAACGCATAGGTCATTAACATTAGGGGTTTTAGGTGAACCCACTGTGAGACCTTGCCCCACTCTATCAAGTGACCTATTGAGGTGACCTGAAGCACAGCTGCACTGTGTTGCATAGCATGTATTTGGGAATTTTTCTCTTGGGATGAACCAGTTTTCCTTATGGTGTGGCCGGGTCCGAAGTACATTGGGATGACATGAAAATTCTCTCAAGTTTCTCTGACAAACCTGCTAGACTCAATTATTTAAATGAACATCAGCCAGGTAAATAAAATGGTTTAACTTGGTTCATTAGGACAGTCTGGCACAGAGATGGACACACATTCACAAACACACAAAGGCAGAAAAGGTAGTATACACTTATAGCAGAAGTTTTAATAAATTCAAAGATTCTTGTAAACCTAATCTGGCCTAATGGCCTAATCTTCCAGCTGTGTGCAGCGCAATGGTTCCCATCCAGTACATACCACATAAAGGGAAGCACTCTGTATGTTGTGCATACTGTTATGCAGACAGCAATTAAATAACTGCTGCAGTCTTAATGTCAAATCTGTCTCTCACTGAAAGTACAGACATAAATATTTGCAGTAAAACAGAGGAAATGCTTTTTCAGGGTAAGTCATGCCTTACCTGTTCTCATTATTTTCTTTTTTTTAGCCTATTGTGTGGAAAAATTATATTTGCCTAAGACGCATAAATAGGAGACAAAGTATAATCTGACAAAATGCATGCTCAAACTACTAGTAACTTGTATTTATGCAAAGAGGTTGAGAAGCATTCACCCTCTTTAAAGGCATGTGCATTTACAAACAAAACCCGAGTTTACCTCATGCAGACAGGTGTACTGAACGTGATATGGAGCAACTGTCTCCTCTCCCTTGATCTCTACACTTATGTGCATGCGGATAGCCCCAGACACAGCTGATTTGTCTGTACGTTTGTCTGTGAAGAGCACAAAAGTACAGAAACACAGTCACCAGGTTTGCTTTGGCTTTACAAGTGGATGATGAGATATAGTATATTGAGCAGGGCAGTATATGGTATAAGAGGAGTGCTGTAAATCCAACTGACCCAGATTATACCAGACATCCATCTCTCCGCTCAGAGTGCGGACCTCAATGATGGTTTGACCGAGGAAGTCATCGGACTCTCGCTTGAACTTCTGCTTCACACGAGACTTAATGTCATCATCTTCATCCCACACTCGCACCTTGATGCGATCTGAAGAGTTGTGACATTCACTACATAGACAGAACCGGAGAGTGAGCCACAGCCACTAAATATAGTAGGTAAACTGGCAGTTAGACAAGAAGAGCAGATTACTACGGTGACTCATATGTATCATATTCTTCAAGCGTAAACAAAATTACTAAGCCTTAAAAAATCAAAAATTGTTTATTTAATTAAGATTAACCTTACAACTAAAGTTCTTTTTTGTCCCCCTGTTGTTTTTTAAAAAGGTAGTGACTCACAAATTAAATGTCTCCTCCCAGACCGGGTTGAGGTTGCCATAGATGGTCTTGGTCCTCTTTTTCGTCTTTCCAACCTGGACGGTTACATAAGGGTCGCTGGAGCCAGTTTTATCCTTGGCTTGTAAACCCTGGGCACACAACACTAGGAAGAAGAAAAAAATGCAAAGCTGCTCAGCCAGTGGATGCAAACAGATGCCTCTTAATTCATCTGACCTTCTGTGCTACTGGCCCATAAACACCACCGTGTGGTCCCTGCATACAAACAGCAGCTTGTCTCTTTTTACAGACACAAACACCTGACTTGCTGTTTCCTCTGACTTTGATGCTGACCATGTTGGCCGGCTCCAATCAAAGCTGCTGTACTGAACCGCACCTGTGATGCTGATCTTGGCCGACCATTTAGAGGTGCCATCGAGCACACTCTGTTTGATCTGCTTCATCTGGGTGACATGGGTGGACTTGGGGACAGTGAACACTTCCTGAATGAGTTCAAAGATCTCAGGTTTGTTCCTCTCACGGATCTTCATGCGGTCCTTAAGAACCATGATGATATTCTGAGTTCGGTCCTCCGCACCATGCTTGGAGCTCTTCTCCGCTGCTCCTGGTTAGCAAGAAAAGTGAGAAATAAAAGGATTAGCTATGTAAACAAAAACAGAAATTGTGCCATATGAGTTGTGTTTGAGAGAAGTGAGCTTAGAGTTGTTGACTGTAAAAGCATTGTGGATCAATTTATACAATTTATCAGACCATTTCAAACTAATACTACAATGCTACAATAAAAACTTTGATATATTTCATGGATTATAGCAGGATGCTTTTGTAGAGCTTTAAAATGGTGAGTGAAAAAGATGGAAAGAGAGAGGTGGATGACAAGAAAAGACAAATGGCTTATAATATCCTCTCAAAAAAAGAAGGAAAATAGGAACGTAGGAGTAAGAAGAGAAGGAGGAGGGAGGAAGACTATGCTTGGCACTGACAAATAGAAAGAAGAGGAAATAAATGGACTAAATCATTTTCTCTTATTAATAAAAAAAAATAGAACTGACACAGCAATAAGGCTAAAACAGAAAGTCAAGAAAGTCAGCAAAAGGATATTTTATGCTATCCTTTTTCTCACTGATACCACTTATGTCTGTAATCATAATTGGACTATTATTTATATTGTGTTCCTCCAGGCTTACTGACCTCTTAAAGCCACATTCACACAATCATGCATTCACACGCTTTATCTATCACTGATGGATGCATTTAGGGCATGGATTTAGTTCTTTCCCCAAGTGCACTTCAGGACCAGGAATCAAACAATGGACCTTCCAATCAGTGGATCACTACCTCTTCTTAATTCATCTGACCTGAACCACAGCTTTTCTGTCTTTGATGGGAAGTTGGTGGAAACAAAGAAAACCTACCAAAGCCAGTGAACTTAAACATTTCTAAAAATGCACGTTTTTCCCTTTGGACGAAGATATGCATCTGGCTCTGAAAATATCCCCACTAAAAAGATTTGTGAGTCATGTGAATCCTTTTCTCTAACGCTAAGCAAGAAAGCAAACAAAACATATTTCACACATAAATAGTTTCTAAAAACACAACAATTTACAGTATAGCCTCACAGATAAGCAAAATCCATGGGTTGCTAAATTTAGATTACATCGTCACATTTGTAATCTAGTCACATCTCTTCATTAGTGCTTTGGGGATGAAATGGAGTGATGTTTCCTAACATTTCTCTTACTTTGCAGACAATCAGCATTGAGCAGGTCCTGGCACTTCTCGTGGCATTTCACTCCACACTCAGTACAGCGCATGCCCTGGCGAGCGATACCCCAGAGGAGTCCCTCACATTCGTAGCAGTATGTGGGCGTGGTAGCTGTCCACACCTCAAAGTTGTGTGGGGTGGTGCAGGAAATGGGATATATGAGGGCCTGGAGAGTCTTCTTATAGACATGACTCTTCTACAAGGGTACAAAGAAAGATATATCTAAGGTCAGCAGAGTGAATGCTTATGAATGAGGATCTCCTCAAATTAATTTTCGTCAGTACGTGAAAATAATTTCATTAAAAAATATAAATGAGGATGACCAGCTCTTCGTTATGCAGGGTGCTCGATGTCAAGGCTGAGGTGATGCCTGCCTTCCTGGAGTTCTGGACCAAGGACTGTGTGACAGAAGAAGGATCAGTTTCTCTCAGCTCCCACATTTAATATCTTTTTATATCAAGATAAATCTCAGTGCAATCTCATAGCAATTTGCCATGTGCATTATTACTATTTGTCTGGCCTTGTTTTTCTGAATAGTTGCTACAAACTGGAGATGACAGCTGCAGAATTTAAAGTGAATCCTTTTGTTTAGAGTGACCAATTTCTTGGTACTAAAAAACCTAGTAAATCTTCATAACCTACTGCAGATGTTTCTTTAGCAAATGGCATACTACTCACCATAGCCTGAGGCAGTGAAGTGAAGTTGGGAGAAAAAAGGGAGAAATTTATTATTAGAAAAAGGCAACAAAGGAGAAAGATTTTCCACGGAGAATGAAAAATGCAAGAGTTGTTGAGAAATTGATGCACTTGTTATGCATATATGGTGGTTTTGTGATTTAAACAACAATGAAACTACTGGGCAATCAAGAAAATTGAACAAGATGACTGAGATTTTTTAAGACAGAAAAGACTTGAAGAAAACTGCTGCAATTCCAACTCAATCTTTGATACATGAATGAAATAATGCTTACTACTCATTCAGCCAGTATCCCATTCTGATAAATCAATAACAGACACTCACACACACAGGCACACACACACACACACACAGGCACACACACACACACTCACAACTTGCATTGTGGGTGTTTATGAGTGTGGCGCTGAGCTTTGACTGGCAACTGATATAAGAGTCAGCATTATGCTAGCTCCCACTGCACAATGTGATCTGGCATCAAAGCAGCAATATGACATATCGTATGCTAAATATGCTTATTTGCTTTCTTGCTGTGAGTTAGATGAGAAGACTGAACCACTCTTGTGCAGTAAAGACAAACACTATAGACAGCAGCAAGCTTGGAATCTATCCAAAGGTGACAAACCAGCACATCTACAGCTCTAACTAGTATGTTGTGCTTAATTTGTTGAGCCAAAGTGTAAAACCATAAGCTGAAATTCCTGCAGGGGTTAGTCTTGATCCTAAGCTAAGAAAATCTGGTTTATTTAACAAACAGCAGTATAAGTTTTTCAGTCATGTAGTGATGGGATATTTAGAAACATTAATTTCTGACTATTCAACAGTGCTTCATGTGATGCTGTTAGTTTGTAATGTGGTTTTAGGTTGTAACTATTGCTATGCATGTAGCGTGGTATAGATTAGTTGGAAAAGCTGACAAAACAAGTTATGTGACTTATTTTTAAGCAGTTCTTTTCTCCACCCTGAACCACTGTGCCCGATCTTATGGTTCCCCCACCTGCCAAAACCTACTTTAACTCCTGGCCCAGGGGCCATTTACTGTCTCACCCAGCTTTCATTTCAACTGCTCTGTCATAATAAAGGCTAAAAAGCACCAAAAATAATGTGTAAAAAAGAGGTATACAGTGCGGCACCAAAAACCTGCTTGCAATTACCTTGGTTGCTAACAGATTGCTGCTGATTTTTCTGAAAACACTCTCCAATGAATTGGTACTGAAACTTTGAAAAGTGTGACACAAAACAGAAACAGAAACTCTTTGCATTCAAAGCTAAAGTTGCACCTTTTAAAACGTGGCTAAAGCACAACTTTGACTCTGAAGGCAAATCATACATTCTTTTTTCAGATTTTAGTGCATGTTTGCAGAGCAGTTGGCATCTTCCTATGGGCGACTGTAGAAATTACAGGGACACTTTTGGTGTAGCACTCGCTTTACAACAGATTTCATCCAGTGTCAGCCACAAACCTCCAGCAACTACACATTTTTCCCCGGTGACCAGGGGTTGCCAGATGGTCACTGACTGGTCTCCGGGCCTGTGTGACTGAGGTGTAAGTAAGTGATAAACATTAAATGTAAATGAGATCAACTATGACCCTTTTGGGTGTGTCTTGACTGATGCGTGCTCAAAACCTGAATAGGCTCGTAGTTTTCTTTTATTTCCACTGAATTCCACAGAATTATACTGTGCTTCTGTCTATATTTAGACTATAGAGTGAGTAGAAAAGTGACAATGCTTTCTACGTTGTGCAATGGTGCAGGATAGGAGTCAAAAGAGTATTTGTGTTTTTCACAGCCGTGTTGGTAATGAAGCAGTGTCAAAAAGACATAGGAGTGATGGTGGATTGGGGTAATAAAGGTCTGCTACATGACAGCATGTGGCAGACATCTATGTCAGACAGAGAAAACCTCTGGCCCCTGCCACTGGCCTCTCTGCCTTGCTTCTTGCCCTGTTAGGCTTTAACAGCAGAACAATGCATTGGCTATTAGCAGAGTGGAAGCAGTAGAGTAAAGGACAGAGAGCAGGAGTAAAAAGTAGTAGAATGTAAGAAAAAAACCCTGTAAATAAATATATCCGAGTTAGATGAAAAACAGGAGTAGCATTTGAAGATGAGATTGCAGTTGCTGAACTGAGTGATAGATGGATCTGGGAAATGTGAGACACTTAGTAATAGGAACATAAAGAGATTAGTGCAGAAACTCACCAGATCACTGACCAGAGGCATTGCTTTTCTCTTCCTGAGGTCTGGCATGCTGTCAATACTATACAGAGCACCACCCATCCTAGAGAGAAAACATACATTAAACATCAGCTGGTTTTTTCAGCTAACTGTTGGTACCGAGAACCTGAACACCACGAATAAGTTACAAAATAAATGCATTGAGACACCGGTCTTTCCTGTTGGTTGGTAAATTATAGATTTTCAATAGCCGCAGAGATGTCAGCATCACGGTTACTTACCCTGCTGATAAAAGCAGAGAGGCGATGCCAACACTTTCTCCTCGGGCCTGTGGAGAAAGAACAAGATGAGATAGAAAAAAGCAGGGAAGGGCAGCCTGCCAGAAAAAATAAAATGGGAACTACAGCTGGAACTACAAAGTCAAGACACATTGTGTGATGTTCCTTTGCAAGAATATTTAATATAATGGATAATTTAAACATGAACTGTTACCACAATGTCTGCAGGAATTATACTTTACAATAGAATAGAAACGTTTTTTTAAAAAGTACACGTTCGATAGAGAAAAAAAATACATATCACTGTGTGTATTTCTTAGTGACTCTGGGATTATTGACATCAGCAGTGGGTTCTGAGTTTGAGCATCGTTGTAGAAGAAGATTACAGCCAGATGGCTATCCATGTAATCATTTTTCAAATTCTATCTGCTCTATTATTGAAAGACATGTTTTTTGTCAGCTTGCCTCTTCAAAGAATGACACGCGGCACTGATACTAACGTCACACGATACGCAGAAACAGCCCTGATTGATACAAATGCCAGGCTTTGAAAATTACACTTAACAGGCTTGCAACAGCTTCCTATGTGTGTCTTGACTCACCATAAATATCTCTGAGCCATACAGGTACATTCAGTACAAATTAGATTCATAAACACACACTACTGGCCACACCCACCTGCGAGTCAGCTCCTGCCATCAGGTAATCAGAATGGACTACATGCATTCGCTACGAGGATAGCAAACAACTGAAAAGAAAATAATGAAATGGCAAAAACAATACAAGGGATAAACAGAAACTATCAAACACAAGACAATATAATCCACAGCTATGACCGAAAAACTGGAGAAAATAACAGGGTTGTCAACAAAAGCTGGAAAAATACAGAGAACATGCAGGGATTCATGCAACAAGGCAGTCAGTGAGCAGCAACAGAACCAGACTCAAGAATCATTCCTGTGAATGCAAGAAGTCACCTGGCAGTGACTGCAAGCAAGAGCACCACACAAATGAACTGAACACACGCACACACATACACGCACACGCACACGCACGCACACACACACGCACACAAACACACACACACACACACACGCACACACACGGTAGTTCTCCAGACAGTAGAAACACTGACTTTTAAACCTAT
>VUQK01016960.1:0-23151 GCA_015106715.1 Bujurquina vittata
GTGTGTTACGAGGATTTTAGAAAGGTTAGACAGAGAGGAGAGCATGTTGCCATCATACGTGACATTCATCATCGCTTTGATAGCGTCTGTAGGTGTGAGCATAGCTCTACACTGATGTGTGTGTGCAGGGAATCAAAGCTGGATTGGCACACTGTGTGTTTGTTTAAGCAGTGTGTGTGTGTGTGTGTGTGCTTTTGTACATAAAGTCAAAGTCCTCATTAGAAAAACAGCAGCTCTGGTTTGTTCAGATGTTTAAAATGCTTATATTTCCCTGACAGGTGACACTTTGTTTGTGTGAATACACAATGGCAGCGCCGGTGGTCATTGTTTCAGCCATTTTACTGCGCACACTCGCCCTCGTCCGGTGTTTGAATAGCCATAATTATCCCCTTCTGCAACACAAGTCTGTGCAAAAAAAATATGTGAAAAATGAAATGTTAGTATTGATCTTTGGATTGCTGTTGCACTGATTTTGTTATCACGGGCAGCACAGATAGTCCTGCGCTGAATCGTGATGCTGTGCAAATAAAACCAGAAGCTGGCTGTAGCCTCGTGTATGCAGTACGTAATATGCAGTTTCAAGGACACCAGAGTACCCCCCAGGGATAAAAAGTAGACATCAATATTCCCAAGCAAAACATATTTACAGGATAACTTCTACGTTTAAGAATAATCTCAGAAAACAGTCTGTGTAAGTGCATGAGACAAATAAAGCTCTTTCTTTCTTTTGTGTTCCTCCAATAAAGAAAAAATCTCAAATATTAGTTTTACTTCATGGTTCTTTAGCTTTTAATGTTTTCATATTTATTTAAATTTAATGCAAAATGTACTAAATGTAGCAATTACACATACAAGTGCCCATCTTTTTTCACTAGGACCACAGCCCCTAATAGAGGGGAATAGAGTGGAGGGGTTTGTGTGTCCCAGTCATCCCAGGAGCTATGTGGACTGGGGGGGGCTTGTCCCCCTGCTAGGGTTTCCCATAGCAAATTGGTCCTGGCTGACGGTCCAGACAAAGAGTGGTTCAGAAGACCCCTATGGATATAACAACGAGGGAACAGTTTACCCTGCCCGGGATAGAGTTACCTGGGCCCTACCCTGGAGCAAGGCCTGGGGAGGGAGCTCGAGGGAGAGCGTCTGGTGGCCAGGCATTAGCCCGTGGTGCCCGGCCGGGCGTAGCCCGAAGAGGTTGCATAGGCCCACCCTCCTGTAGGCCCACCACCCACAGGAGGCGTCGTAGGGGTCGGGTACAGTGTGTGTCAAGCGGTGGCCAAGGACAGAGGCCCAGGCGGACTGATCCTCGTCTATCGAGACTGGCTATAGGGACATGGAACGTCACCTCTTTGGTGGGGAAGGAGCCTGAGCTAGTGCGTGAGGTTGAAAAATGCCAGCTAGATATAGTTGGGCTCACCTCAACGCATGGCCTGGCCTCTGGGACCAGTGTCCTGGAGAGGGGCTGGACTCTCTTCCAGTCTGGAGTTGCCCTCGGTGAGAGGCGGAGAGAACGGGTCCTGACTGTTGCTTGCGCTTTTGCGCCGAATGACAGTCTAGAGAGCCCATCCTTCTTGGAGTCGCTGGGCGGGGTGCTCGAAGGTGCTCCGTTCGGTGACTTCATCGTCTTGCTGGGAGACTTCAACGTTCACAATGACAGTGAGACCTGGAGGGGCGTGATTGGGAGGGAAGGCCTGTCCGATCTGAACCCGAATGGTGTCTCGTTATTGGACTTCTGTGCGGACCACAGTTTGTCCATATCAAACACCATGTTCAAACAAAGGATGTCCATAAGTGCACGTGGCACCAGGACATGCTGGGATGCAGGTCGATGACTTTGTAATCGCAGATCTGAGGCCGTATGTTCTGGACACTCGGGTGAAGAATTACATTGAATGATGGAACGAGCTGATGAATTGACTGCTGTATCACAATACTTTTATACTTTTATATTTTAGGTCAGACTTTTTCATGAAATGGATCAAACTGTATGCCTGGCCTTGCAGTTTCACAATTTGTCAGATTGTTTTTTTTTTCCTCCAAATTTTCCAAAGGCTGATGCAAGTAAACAGCAAGCTTCTACCCAGGTTGCCCCAACGGTAGCTGCCCTTTGTTGTGCAAACCAGTGCAACACGAAGAAAGTCATAGATTCAGACTTTAATAAATGTATTATTGTTTTCATTTTTTATAGAAAGAGGAGCAGACGGCATACATAAAAGAATATTTCTTTTCAGAAAAGGACAAAGAACAGAAGCACGTAGAGGACAATGTCGCTAAGAAGACAATAACAGCTCTCCAGGTGCATTTTAGGAACTAATCTTTTTTTTCCCTCAAATCAAACATAAAAGGCAGCTCTCCATATTAATGAGCTCAATCACTCTTCCTAAAAGCTTAAATAATTCATTTGCTTGCAGATCGTCAGACATCCATAATGAATAACATCCACGGTGAATTATTTACACAGTCATACTTTGCGGCACAACTTGCCGGCTGACGCTAAGTCACCCAGTGTGTCTGACGGGCTGGTGTGCACACATGTATGTGAATGGCAAACTGACATTTGGCTCCACGATGGGCTCGCAGCCGAGAAGCAGCAGTGGCATCCCGTTTGGAGCCGAACGGCACCGACTGGAGCGGGAAGCGTGTGCTTCCAGCTCCCCCATCAGCACAAAGCAGGGACGTGCACACTGAAAACATCATGAGGGCAACAATTTCTGCAGTTTCTCTGTACTTTAAAGTGGCGCAGATAAAAACAAGTGTGCTTAATAATTCATTTTTTCCATTTCTGTGTTACATCACAGGCTGGGAAAATGCTGGCAGGCGGTGACTCCAATCCCAGCTGAAAACCACAGTATTTCCCAATTCGGTAAACTTTGCCCCCGCAGACCGAGTCAGTAAATTTACCTGTCAGAGCTGCTTGTGTTCTCGTTTTGTGGGGCAGAAAAACCCTCATTTAGCGGCCATGGCTTTAAGGACAGCACTGACGTGGCTCTGCTCACTTGCAGGTAAACTCACATTTATATATCTTATCTGAAGCTGAGATCACAGACGGAGCGTGTGCAGGAGAAATATGCAGCTAAAAGAAGAAAAGAACTGGAAAGATTAAAGAAACACACACACTGAATGTGATTCCCTATGTGTGTGTGGTTGTGTGTGTTTGCTTGGTTGCAGTATTTTACTCCTGTGCAGCTCAAGAAACCTTACCTCAAGACTGCAGCTCACAAAATGAACTCTGGGAACGTTTGTCACATGATCTCAGGGCAAGTCACGGATGTTTGCCTTTACAAGATTATATAACTATAACTCGCATTGCTTAAGCAGTCAGGTGGAAACCAAATAACTGCTCCGCCTGATATCAACCAACAGGTGGCAGTAATGTGTGGTGAAAACCCACCATCATCTTGGAGCGCGCAGCAGACAGCTGCACTGGCGATCTGCATGAGGAATCTGACGGATACTCTGCACAAACACCAGCTGAAAGGTAGGAGGATGAGCCGGAGACATGTGCGACTGTTTGTCTGCGTTTCACTTTCGCTCTGTCAGAACCACTTCAAGGGTTCGGCTTTGGTTTGCATTGCAGCGTGAGCGTGAAATGATAAACGTTAAAGAGGAAAGTTCTATTTAGAAAGCTGTTTCTGACGTTTGCGGTCAATATTTGTGTGTTTGGTGTCGTTTCTGAGCAGCCTTGTGTGTGTGTGTTGGGCCGTAGCAAATTTTATTTATATAGCATCAAATCACAGCAACAGTTGTCTCAACACACTTTGTATTGAAAGGTAAAAGACTCTACAATAAGCCCATTTTTTTAAGAACTGTACCCGGGATGAGAACCAGTGTCAAAAGACACACAATTTATCGCATAGCTGTAAAATTTCAGACAAAGAAAAAGTGTGAATAATTGTTAGTCAGCTATCAACAAAAACAAAGTTTAACAATGAATTCACAAGGAGTAGAGCGAATAAATGAATACCTTGTGTCTGCATAAATGAACTGTTAGCGCTCTGCAAAGGACTCTGATGGCAGCTTACAACCATTTTTAAAGGCTGTCATTCACTCCTTTATGTATTTAAAGGCCATTAACAAGAAAAAGGTAACTTCCCCGCTGTGAGGCATGGAAATTCCTGAATCCCTTTATTAAAACAATCAAACTGATCTTTGAGATTAAAATGATCCCAGTCAGGATCCCGCTTGACTTCCAAATATTATACTGATCCCAAAACAGGAAATGCTGTTTGTCCAAATGAGGATTTATGGATTATATATCTCACACTTCCCAATGGACCTTCATGTTCCTGGACCTGAAACATTAAAAGGTGACCGGTCACCTCAAGAGGCTAGTCATGTTAGCATTTATAGATGATTTTAAAGAAAGCTAATTTGATTCATTCAGATTTAACATCATTGATGAACAGCATTGCAGTGGTGGTAAATGCATATGCAAGCTTATAAATATCCATCCATCCATTTTCTTCTGCTTACACACACAGTTCAGGGCCACGGGGGGTCCTGTAGCCCACCCAGCTGCCCCAGACCAAGAGGCGGGGCGCGCCATCAGCAGTCTGTAGCAGAGCTAACACAAAACATCCAAAGTAGTATATTTTGGCCTGATGGTTGTTGCGTGTGAGGCTACACAATAACTTAAACAGCTTCATGCACTCTGAATCTTTTCACACTTGTTGTGCTCTCTAAGTTAAGTATTTAAATCTTATTGTGCACTGTTTAAATGTGCTTCTTAAATTTTAGGTGGTAATTTAATAAAAGGCCGAGAAACAGTATCTCTAAAACCTGTTAAATAAACTCGTCATCTTCCGCTGAGAAACGAGTCCTGGAAGCAAATCAAAACTGGCCCCATTTCCTGTACACTGAGAAGAAGACGGAGCGTTTAAGGCGTGCTGCTATATGTTCGTATCAGTCAGAACAGAGATATGTCACACTTTTCTACTCTTCAAAATAAATGATTAGCCATAAATGGTTCCTGTGGAGGTTCATGTAAACACTGATTCAGTGTTTCGGGTCATTTTTACCCCAGCCAACCCAGCCCAACCTCAAAGGTTCGCCGAAATGATCGCATTTCCAGTGCAATACATGATGAAGTGGAATCAGCGGCAAATGAGTGGTTGGTTTGGAGCGGACTCTTTATTACCTGCTGAGCGCTCCCATTATTGATAACGATGAACTGAAGTCGACTATTTGCAGGAGGACCCTTGAAGGTCATCATTTCCAAGTGGCTTCTCATGTCATCCTTAACTTTTTAGCAGGACTTGGTGTAAATGCAGGACTGCAGATAACAACAGACACAGGAAGCATTTTTAAGATGCACTTGTTCAAATGGACTGATTTATAGATTGCCGAGGATCTGAGCCAAGGAAATGCAAAGAAGCTGAAGTGCCAGAGAATGGGGGGCTGGCATGTGTCACCGTTGCCAACAAGCGTTACTGCAAAGCCATGTGCAACCATGTAAGTGGCACATATCAATATCTGTCTTGTGTTTTTCAGTTTTTTCACATAACGCAAAGTGGGATGAGTGATATAATTTTAAGTCTTCTTTCACAGGGTTATGATTTCGGTTTCATGAGAAGAAGACGTGTTTTTGATGAATGCAGCGAGCAAACAGGACATCAGTGGCAGAGCCAGTACGTAGGAGGAAACAAGCTGGCCGTGTGCAACGGTGAGGCTGCACTTTATTCATCTCCTCTTACTATGACTCTGCAGCTCGGGTCAAAGCAGCGAGTGCTTTACAGTTCAGTCGTACCCAAATGTCATTTTCCCTGCAAAGTTCGGTTTTATTTTAATAAGTTAAACCGGCTGTTTAGGGCAACTAAGATTATACTTCAAGTGCTGGAAATTTATGTCGATTTTAAGACGTGAGGTTGAATTTGTGTATTTTGCTTTGCAGAACAACCTGTTCAAGTGTCAGGAGCAACCACGGCGTATTTTCCAAAAGATCAGGACTGCCTAACAACCAAGAGCAGCAGGCAACTGCAGAATCGCACCCTCGAAGTGTTTACTGCCGAGCTGGAGAATCGAGGCATACGAGGAGAGCCCCAGCATGCCTGCCTCGTATGTGGCTGAGCATCACGTGTGGAGCAGGGGGTGTAGACAAATGCAGTAATCATGTCAAGAACCTGCTGTTCTAGGAGTAAAGTTTTAATAAACACCCAGAACTGAAATGTTTTTCTTTTGTGCATATGGACATAATGTTTGCATCGTTTCACATTTCAGGGCCTCTCGTGCCGTGCTAGCAGTTATTTTATATCACAAGTCATATGTGAACATGTATCAGCTCTTAGTAAGGCAACATTTTCAACTTTAATCCAACGCGGTAAAAATAGAGCAATTCTTCGGTTGGTAGGTGCTCGGTCAGAGCTTCATCCTCTGGCGCTTCTCCCTGAAATCTCTTCTTCAGATGTTGCTCTGCGGGAAACTAGAGGAAGAACCCCCAACCTTCCTAAATGACTGCCTTTCATCCATATGCATCACTTTTCCCCCTTTCTCTCGCTCTCTCTTTGACTCCTACTTTCTGAGCCACACATCCTTCCACACACACACACACACACACACACACACACACACACTTCCCATCCTACTGGCACATTCAGTACTTTCCTGTATCACACAACCTGCCCTAAACAGTGACCTACTTCAATGTTTTTCATCTCGACACACACAGATCAGCACAGCTTAACTTTATACTTTATGCATTATATTGATTGGCTTTACAGTTGATTATATTTGATTAGGATTAGGCCTGATTAGTAAAATCATATATAGATACTTTGTATCATATATAGATACTGGTGTATCTGCAGCAATGTTAGGGGTAAGTAGGGGTAAGTATTAACACACACACACGCACACAGAAGATCACCTCACTTGGAGAACTTTTGGTACAGTAGGTATTAAATGTTTGTCAAGACCTACTGTTTTACTCTCTAGTGCAGGAGTGGGCAACTCCAGGCCTCGGGGGCCGGTGTCCTGCAGGTTTTAGATGTGTCCCTGATCCAACACACCTGAATCACCGCCTCAGTATGCAGTCGTGTTCTCCAGAGTCCTGCTAATGACTTCTATGTTTGACTCAGGTGTGTTGGATCAGGAACACATCTAAAACCTGCAGGACACCGGCCCCCGAGGCCTGGAGTTGCCCGTCCCTGCTTTACAGGTGCACTGCAAAGAGGTGAGGTTTAACTGTCAGTGGGTCTGATGTGGCTGATATTCGTGTGCCTGTCATCTGTGGCCCTTGTTTTTCCCCATCAATAACTTACCCGCTGACTGTTCCTTTAATTGATTTATACTTTCAGATTTTTAAAGTTTAACACAATGCCTCTTGGTCATCTTCATCTTAATTAGGTGAACCTAAACAATGCAAATGAATCTGTATCAAAGCAGCTGCTTAAACACTAATAAATAAATGGCTGCTCCATTTACATTAACAAAAGCAAACGTCTTCCTGCCATCTTCACTGCTTGCCGTCTGACTTCATTTGACTAATGAAAGCACTAAATATTCCTGTGCTTGCTAGCCAGATATTGATGAGAGCAGCAGGCTCAAATGAGGTTAAGCGCCCCGCCGAGCGGACTGCTTTGTCTGCTCTCGGTTTCTGCAGACACATCCAGATGTAGTTCACCAGGTCGAGGTTAAGAGTCAAAATGAGATTGCAGGATCTCATTAAGTAGCCACGGACGTTCCACATCATTCTACGAGGAGTCACTTTAATCAGAGAGAAAATAACCCGCAGAATGACCCTCTGGTTTAGGCTGACAGACCGTCTAATTATCAATTAAGGAAATAACTGTCTGTGGACTGAATGATTAAGAGTCTTGATTGTAATTGCACGGAGCTCCCGCTGGGTGGCAACAGCCTAATTATCTCCTCTTAGCCTGCTTTGTTTCCGGCTGGTAACTAACTCTGTGAAACTTGCTCACCCATAGACTGCATCTCTTTGTATTTTGGTCTGGTTTCTAATCATTTGAGCTTGGCAACACTGCATAAGATCAATAAATACAGTTCCCAACTGTGAATGCGAGAGCATGACAACCCTAACCCCACCCCAAAACCTTTGTGATGCACAGACCCCGACTGTGAACCTTATTGTTTGACCTCAGTGGCTGACCTCTCCAACAATCTTGGAGCTAATTGGGAGCAAATTGACTCCAGGATTCAGAAGCCTTAATCTAAAGAAATATTTAAATTTGCCATGAAGTGGTGTTTTTGCCACAGTATGCCCGTTCACATGTTCTCTCAGTGGATGTTATCTCTGAGTGGACTCAGCGGTGGTAGCAATACCACTCTCTGTACACTAGAGGGCGGTATAAAATAACTTTTGGAACAACACTTTTATTAAACGCATTTATTCATTTTGCATGCTTGTGTATGGTTACATAAAAATTATGATTCTCATTAATGTAACTTGTTGGAGGTATAAACAGGGCTTAGACAGACAAATTTTATTAATGTATCTGAGTGTGTTAGGGGGAAAACAAACTACCCCCAAAAAATGGGTACATAAGTGTAAGGACTAACATTGAGTAAACATTTAATGCACATATAGAGAAACATATAATTCAAGGTTTAGTGAAGTCATCTTTATTTCCTGTCTATAAGAGAGCCCTAACGGCGCTCAGGCCCTGGGCTGCTGTCCGGCTTCTGCAAGAAAAAGGGAGAAAAAAGAAATGCACGTTTACAAAGAAGCTGCTGCAGAACAAAGAGGATAAATATGAGTGGGTTTGGAGTTGTTTCCAATCATTTGCAAATGAATAAGGATGTCTTAGCTCATGCATTACATCTGGAAGTTTGCCCACGACTATCATGCAAGAAATGTTTCATGCTAAGCAGAAATGAAAGAATGTGTCCCACAAAAACAAGTTTTATTAACCTAAATAAACGCAATGAAACTTACTGATTGCAGGAACTGCATTTCTGAGCTTAGCTCCTCTCGCAGATGCTCAAGTTCTCCTTCTTTGTGCATCTCCACCTCCAGGCTCCTCCTCAGGCTGGCAAGCGAATAAAAGCCACGTCAGAAACATCAAATTTTGCACGAGAATCGTCACCACTTTTTTCTTACCAAAAGAAAGTGTGCTATATGGTTTTTAATGACTATATTTAGTTTTGTGTTGTTATTGTGCTCATACCACAATACATAAACAACAGAATGCAATTTTCACTCTAGCCTTCATGATGGTGGGAACACAGAATCCACATGCACAAAATATTCCAAATGTTCTGTGAAAAAATGAGCACAATAGCTGGCGTCGGTTAAACATTTCCCCTGAAGTCTGAGTTTACTTTCAGAGTGCGCCGTACCACCGCTAGATTATGATGATCGTTCAACTCACACAACTGCAGCCCACCGTCCACGGTGCAACAAATGCACAAGGTGAAACTGTTCATTTATCTGGAAACATTAATTGGAAGCTTCCAGATACCATCTGTGCATTTTCTGCCCTATATCTGAGTCAGCAGGGGGGAGTTGCCCAGGCCTCACACTCCTCAGCCGCCTCCTAGGGGGGCACACTGAGGCATTCCCGAGCCAGCAGAGAGACGTGATCTCAGCAGTGCGTCCTGGGTCCTCTCTGGGCCCACCTCTCAGTTGGATATGCCCAAAGCCCCCTCACCTGGGGGGTGTCTGGGAAGCATCCTGATCAGACACCTGAACTACCTCAACTGGCTCCTTTTAAGCATCTCAGAGGCCAATTGGGCCTTGGTTTAAGGTTTAAGGCCACACCAAGGCCAGACCTCAGGGAGGCTCTCGTCAGCAAGCATCTGCTGGCTCAGCCTCAGCGAGTCGCATGGGACAACCCTAGCTGCAGTACTCAGTGGATCAGGCGGGGGCCTCAGTCTCTAACGGCTTGTTGCCAGGACTGGTAACACATACAGGAACTTCAGTGACCACTTGACTTCAAACATTTTCCTTTCCTTCATTATGTAACCCATGTGGCACACAAAGAAAATGAAGTCAGACTGTGGTGACTGTAGTACTTGATAAAAGTGACTAAACTGCATGAGGCATAATCCTGCTCTGTCAATGCAAAATCTACACCATGTATGACAAATGGCACAGCTGAAGAGGGGGAGTGGAGAGAGCAGCACAAACACTTATAACCTAAAATGTTCACTGGACTCTTCTGCTGCTCCACCCAGCTGCAGTTAACACGGCATTCTCCCTGTTTTTGGAGATTTGGTCACGTCTCCTGGAGCCTGCTGTCAAAATATAAAGATGAACAGAAGCCACGAGGGACAAATTTCTAAGCATAAAATGAAGTGACAGCAACAAATCAAGTGTCACAATTTCTCTCACGCCAAAATCATCAAAATGGAACGTTTTTAAAGGCTGGTCGGGTGCTTTAAAGTACCGTGGCTGCAGGTGAAAAAAGAAATAAAAGATGAGGACAGACAGATGCAGAAGGAACGCATCAATAAAAAGCAACATTGTGAGTTTAGCGGACAGCTTCGGACAAGTTTAACACGCACCTGGGTACAGCTGAACTGCTGCTGTGCAGATTTATTAATGGCAAAGCCAGACGCACACACCACTCCTTTGGTTTATAGGAAACCAGCTGCAACGCACAGCACAACATTTTGAGCCCATAAGAACAGAGTCCATACAGTCCCCGTGTTTAAAGGCCACTTTTCTGAAAATATCATTTGTTTTCTCTCTCATGTTCTGAGCCAGAAGTTTCATTTCAATAGCGCCTCCACTTTCCCATTTTAGTCATATCGATGTTCTGAGGGGGTTTTAAAGAACTTATTCCTAAAAAAAATATGGCCAAGAACAGATTTTTGTTGAGACAATTTCACGAGTGATAAAAAGAGAAAAATTAGATACAGTGCCTCATTTACATATTCAGTGACGTTCATGTTACTTTGCACTCGTAGGCAGATTTCATCTGCAGCAGGTGAGTCACCCATCCTCACATACACAGATATGCATCATACATCATAATGAGGAAATAAATAGAACAAATCATTTGTTCATCAGGGTGATGGAACAAAGCTGTTTGTGTACTGTGTTGTTGTGCAGTCTGGGACTAGAAGCTTTCATGCTGAAGGAAGAAAGTGAAACTCATAATGCACAGTTGTGAGTGTCCAGGCGCTGAAGCAGGCTGATAGGCAGGGATGCTGGCTTCAGCTGTGGCTCACAGTTATTTCACAAATCTGATCGAGTGAGTGTCTGTTCTTTATGGATGAGTATGGAACAATGAAGGACCGGTCCGTGGCAGCTCGCTTTGCCCTGCAGCCAACTAGCAACAACAGAGGCGTCTGCAGACTTTCAGTGTGCGGTTCACAGACACCTCTGTGGGTTAGGGTTCACTTCTTAACATGAATGGTAGGAAAGTTTCATTGTGATTTCTGTTACATGAACCTGTTCTGCTGCAGCGTCTCCCCTTTAATGAAACACTAGACTAGAAAGAAAAGGGAGACGCTGTTACCATGGTAAAGTCCTAAATCGCAATCAGCACTTGTGCAATGATATACGCAAAGTGAATAAGAATGGTGTATATCAAACAAAGAGACCACATAGAGTATATGAAATAAAGATGGCTCAGATCAAAATGACACCTGAATGTAACTGAATATGTGAACTTCATGGACTGTGCTGTCCCTCTGTTACACATTTAAACAAACTTCTATTCGTGCCTTTAAAAGCAGCCTGCTCTTACGGCAGCAAAGTAAATAGTTCACACTATAATTTCATGAGCATACAATTGTGTTACTGCGTTCAGTTTGTCTGTGAGCAGCCGTCGGACTCTGATCCTCGCAGCGTGATGCCTTGGCTGTGATTGAACTGTTATGGCAGCTGCGTGGAGGATCCATACGGAGCTGCACCTGAATTGAAGACGCGTTTCTTCTTTTATTGGAAGTTAATGAAACAATAAAACAGCCCGCCTAAAATTGCATTTTCACAGTTTGAAAACCAACAGCCGTGTTTTAAAACTTCACACTTCTCTCTGGAACTCACAAATCCGATTTTTAAGGCGAGCGGGCTTGCGCCTCAAACAACACAATAACGTCCCCAGAGCAATACTCATTTGCCGTTTTGGATGTCGGTGGTCTCTGCAGGCTTTTGCTAGAATTCTGCAGAGCAATGACATCGTTAAATGAATCCTCAGAAAATAATTTGCCAGTGAAGAAAATCCTGCACTTAATAAAATACATACAGTATATAATCAATTCCCAACACACGGGTGCACATTTCAGATACCTTTCTATTGTGACAGTGACCAGTCGGCACCAGCTGCCACCCTGTTTTGCACACCGAACACTTTTTAAATGACTGTAGCACTCATTCAAATTGGCATGCATTCAATTTCCACCAATCGATAAGCAGAGAGTTAAATATGCGTTTTAAAGACGCGCTGCGGTGGTTAAAGGCAGGATTGATGGTTTCAGTTCAGAATGGATGATCATAAGAACGGCTAAGAGAGGAGGGGGTGTCTCTTCCAAAGCTACATCCTCAGCACTTCCTGAGGCTAATAAGCCCAGAGGTAATGAAGGGCCTAGTATGTTTAATGAGGCTGATGGATGAGCAGGACACGCTACGCACATGCATGATTTAAGGTGATGCCAAGAGTGTGTGTGAGAGAGAGAGAGAGAGAAGGTGGACTCGCAGAAAAGGCCAAAGCAGCGCAGGGAGGGAGAGAGAAAGACTGATATATACAAATAGAGCACAACAGAGGGAAGGAAGTGCTTTTGGCATGACCCCATTCCTTTCCTCTTCAACATCTTTATTTCAATACCAAAATAAAAACAACTGAAAATAACTTAAAGTAAGTCAATCTTTAAGTACATCTGGAGATTTGTTAATCACTTCATATCCCTGGTATTGTAGAGAAGACATTATCCAAAGTGGTGGCATCAGCAGCAACAATGGCCGTTCCTTCCTGGAATACTATTGACCTCTGGTCTTTAATTAAGTGAAGCGCATCTCGTTACGGAGAAACCGGGTGGACTCGTTTCAATAGTTGTTTCAATAGAAGAGAACTTAATTCATGCCATGCATCCAATTCATCTTCTGCTGTCACGTGAGCGCGCGTCTTTCCGAGTGCTTTCTGCTGCTACCTATTTGTGTTTACATATCACCTGTATTCTTTTTCCAGCTCCATTTTCACAGTCCTTCAGCTCTCTGTGTGCCCACGCAAGAAACGGCAAAAACTGTTTTTGAACTTTGTGCTGAACCAACTTGATCTTACAGGACATGTCAGAAAATGACACCCCGACCCAAATATTGTATCATTCCACATGTTGCTGATTAACAACATAGTTCATTATTAATGAAATAATAATACTCTTAATAATATTAATAAAGAAAACAGGACTTTAACTGTTATCTCTTGCCCTGTGACAGTGAATCTCAAATCCAGGCCTCGAGGCCCGGTGTCCTGCAGGTTTTAATGTATCCCTGATCCAACACACCTGCATCAAATATAGAAGTCATTAGCAGGACTCTGGAGAACCTGACTGCACACTGAGGAGGTGATTCAGCCATTTGATTCAGGTGTGTTGGATCAGGGGCACATCTAAAAGCTGCAGGACAGCGGGGCCACGAGGCCTGGATTTGAGAATCACTGCCCTTTGACAGCTGGGATGGGCTCCAGCTCCCCCTGCAAGCCTGAATGGGATAAGCGAATAAAAATGGATGTGGATGGATGAGCCACGTATCCCAGTAATTGTCACAGCAGAGAAAAGGATGACAAAGTAACTGATGAGACAAAGTCTGCCAAAAGGTTTCCTGTGAGGAAGTGTTAACTGTTACCGTTTGAAAGCTTTTTGTTTGCCTCTGAAAGTCAGAGAAGAACTAGAGAAATCCAAGATATTTAAGTGAACCCCAAATGAGTGTGTGTGTGTGTATGTGTGTGTGTGTGTGTGTGTATGTGAGCGCTCTGATTCCTCAGTAGATTATTGCAGTTAAAGCCACAGTCTGCAGACATGAGACCACCCTTTGGGGTTGTGGACTCCATTTTAAAGCCTATTCTGTGAAGCTGGACTTGATCGATAGGACACTGCATGCTTTTACTTATAGATTACAAGTTATCCATCATACCCTGATTTATCATCCATTTACAAAAATGTACAAAACAAATATCATGCATTATTATGTCCATCTTTTATATACAGACCTACAAAGGGGCAGACAAGTCAAAATTCATTCTTTCACTCTCATGTACAGACATTCATTTTCCCTTCACATCCATATATTGTCATCCTCTCGCACATAAATTGCATTAACATATTTTTACGCTGACATATATTATTCATCTTTCAGGAGCATGCATTTCTACCCATATACTGTACGTATATATACACTTTCTATCAATTAACATTTCCATCAGTGGCACCTGGATGGTTACACTTCAGACTTTTCATCCATTTGAAAATGAAGGCAATCACAGTATAGAATTACTTTGCACCCTTATTCATTTTCTTGAGAGACAATCTTAAAATATCTATATTACGCTAACAAAAGCATTTACATCAGTAGAGAACATTTAATTTAGATCAGATAGTGTAAATCAAAGAGAATACAATGGAAACATTTTTGTTAGTCTATTATTATTAGAGATTGTGTCACACTTTTACGTTCAAGGTTGCAGTTATTTTCCATTTCATGCATGTTGGCAGTATGGATATAATTTTAAGACATTTGTCAGCATCGTGATTAGGGATGTGCACGATTACGCGACTAGACTACTAATCGTCGATATTGTTGCTAGTCGGTAAGCGTAATTATTAAGATTTTAATTAACCCAGTGCTGGTAAATGTTTGTCCTAAATGTTATGCAGCCATCTGCCACCAGATGGAGCTGCAGCCCTTGCATCGTCATAGAAAAATGCCATAACTTAACCTGAAGCGCCACCATTTGATGTTTCTGTTAGCCGATCCTGCATGTAAAGGTCATTAACACACGCGAGGTTTTTTAAGTGGCAATTTATTTGTTTTTCGGATTTTATTTTGTCATATTCAGTGATGCGTGAACATCGTTTGCAGTAACTTGTTTTCATATATATCAATTGATTTTATGTTTTTATTCTTCGTTGTTTGGAATGTAACACGCAGTGTTCATAATGCACGATGTTCAGTGCCGCACAGTTAAGCAGCATTTAAAGTGTGATTCATTACAGAAGAACGTGATCAATGGTTTCAAATGCCGTTGTTTAGGCAGTTTTTGACATTGTCCATTAAACAGGCATAAAATTAAATTTGATATCTGATATCTTTTTCCTTGTTTAGTCGACTAAGAAATTAGTCGCCAGGAACATCCCTAGTCATGATGTGATCTCAAACCTTTGCCTTTATATTTTACTACCATCTGTCATTTTAAAACACATCGTTAAAAGGAAAGAAGGGAACTGTTTAATCTAAGAACTATTGAACAATAGATGTTGTTAGGGAGATGTTACTGTCATCAGCTCACTACAAAACTTTGGAACAACAGAGGTAGGTCGGCCTATGGATGATCTAAAAGTAAAGTGAGTTAGCTGTGCAAATATACAGAACTAGAATTGACTTTTATTTCTTTTAATGTGTTCTAAGCGTGGTTATTTCCATTGTTATGAATCTGAAAGTCCTCGGGGACTTTGTTCCCAAGTTATCGTGGCCATTGACAGGCTGCCCACCTGCACATGGCCTGACGACGATGTGGGTGATGACAATGCCCCATCAGCCTTTTTAGGGTGTAGGTAGTAAAAAAAAGTGCAGCCAATGGTAAAGTACCCTAAACCTGCCAGCAGGGGATAACTTTAGTTACAGAAAGATGTCTGGGTCCCTTAATCCAGTGTTTCCCAACCTTTTAAAGCCACGGCACATATTTCACATTAGAAAAATAACAAGACACGCCATCAAGCAAACATGTCACAAAAATGTTATTATTTGATGAAACATAAATAATTATATACAAAATTTTTTAACATAATATTTTTTGTTGTACTATCTACTATTAATCACATGAAATTGATGCACGAGTATTTATGGTGGTAAGGAACATGATCAAGCTGTGAAGCTCATTCCTTCCAACAGCGAGCTGGAAGGGAGTGACAGACCCCAGAATGGGGTTTGAAGAAGAGTTAGGAGACCAGGTCAGTGGATTAACATATTGTGTGTTATGAATGTGTATGTACCTGTGTGTGTGTGTGTGATAATGATGGCTCAAAGGAAGCTGTTCCACACCCCGGTGGAGAACACCTGTTACGGCCCTGGAGGAGTGCATGGGTACAGCAGTGCACATGTCAGTGTTTGGATTATCAGTCACCAGCATGTTCTGGAACAAAGCCATCTGAGTGGCCCAGGCAGTTGACACCATGGCCGATGGGAGTTCATCAAAAGAATCCCTGCACTTGAAGAGATACAAGGTCAGAATGTGGCTTCACTCCAGCCATCGGTCAGCTTGAAGCTGCAGGCGATCCCAGTGGGTTAGAAGCTAGCTGTAGATGAGCAGATGGTCCCTTTTAAGGGAAGACATAGACTCGAGCAATACCTTCCAGCTGAACCAAAGACACTGAGCTATAGGATACTTGTCTTGGCTCACTGTGATGTGTCCCACGTAATTTTGAAGTCTACGCAGGGAGAGTTGTGCAACCCTCTGAGCTGCCAGATGTAGGAGCAAGTGACAGTGTTGTCCTCGTACAGCAGAACTACAAGGTGTTCTTTTACACTGGTTCATACTTGCTGTATGTACTGTACTGGTACTGGTACTGTTCATAGCAATAGACTGCCAGGTGTCAACTTGAATTGCGAGGCAGAGCTGAAGAACTTGGATCTTTTTAATAGAAGACAGCCATAGTTGGATAAACCATCTTGCATGCTGTGAAGTGGTATGATAACCAGTCAGTCTTCTCAGCAGTTGCATTGGAGCATGACTGAGGTTGATAGGTGGGATGGCAAGCAAAAGAAACTCATCCCCTGTTCTGCTGTTGTGAGAGAGTACAATAAAAATATGGGTGGGGGGACTCTGCTGGACTCTCCCATTACTGTACTGCTACAAAATCAAGTCAAAGAAGTGGTACCACAGGCTGATGTTCCACTTCATCGACATGACCATCATGACCATGACCATGACCATCTGCCTGAATGCTCTACAAGGGAGACTGCAGCTGCACTGGGATGAGAAAAGAAGAACAGATAAAGCTGTATACGTTCAAGTTGTATATCGCAGAAAGATGAGCAAAAGTGCCAAGAATCTGGAGCATAAGAGAGGCTTTCCCAGTTTCACACTTGTTCTTCATCATCAGAAGATGTCAGCTAGTGGAACCATGATTGAAAGGCAGTTGGGTGACTAACAGTGTGTTGATGTAAAAGGTAATGCTGAACAATGACTCTCTGGAGTGCCGGTCTGATAGGGTGAGCTTGAGGTATTTTGGTAAGTCAGGACCAGAATTGGATCACCTGAAGGTGCAGATGATGAGGCTGAAGGCTGAAATGTAGGAGCACAGTTTGGCGGGAAGGCAGCCGTTAAACTGATGAAAGCGTCTGAAGACGATGAGCGAAGCTGCTTTGCTAAAACAGGGTTTTCTTCACACTTGTCCTCACTGCTAGACTGTAAAATCACCCTTTTTTCAGCAAAGTCTAAAATAAATGTAGAAGTCAGGATAACATTACAGACCCAGATGATAAAAATTCTTCTTCTAGCTACTCAGCCCGTTGAAGCTACATGTTGGTGTTACCAGGTCTAAAATCATCTCTCGCTGTGGGTGCAGATGAGCCCGTCCTGTCTCACTCATGCGACGAGGACGAGGATGTTGCAGTTTCAGGAGATGATAAAATATCTGTTAACACCCCGATAGCTTCTCCCCCCTCCGTGCTGTTGGACACCTGAACGTGACCCCGCTCACGCTTCTCAGCCGATCACTGCGCTACAGCCTGCCTTCCATTGTTATACTCCTTCTGTTTCCACTGTTTCACACTCTTTTCTTCAGACATACAAATATTATCTGTAAGATTAAATGCATGTTTAATGCCTGTGCGTGAGTGCAAAACGTAGGAATGTGTGAATGAAAATACATGTATATGACAACGTAATATAAGAATATAAAAATGAAAACTATGATAGAGTCACAATATATGTATGTGCGTACATGAGCACGAAAGAATGAATTTTGGCTTGCACGGCCCGTCTTACATTAGCCTCCTTTGCTTGTTTTTCTCCAGTTGTTGACTAAATGAAATATGCTTCAGATCAAAGTCTTAATTAAGCCAAATGGCCTTAATGTGCTGTTATTTACACTTCTAGATTTGGACTCCAGCCAGCAGGCGCAAGCTGGAGAAAAAGGCAAGAACTGGGCTCACTGGTCTATTCAGCACTTCTCAGTATGATTCAGATCTACCCTTTGAAGAGACGTCCAGATTTCTGGACTCTGCATTTCTTTTCTTTGTCTATTTCTAAGTGCATTTAACACTGTAAGAATGACCGAAGCTGTTAATACCAGTACTGAGATTGCAGTAGTGGTCCTGAGGAGCGGGGACAGCGGTTGTGCATTTGAACATTGAGCCCTCCGACAACCCATCGCAAAACAAAATTCCCAACTAATTAAAAATCCCAGCTACTCAGCAAGGAATGCTTAAAACACCGGGAAGCTCGGTGGGAACGTTGTTAATAAAATGCTGAATAGCCGGCTGCTGTGGTTAGATTGAATTCTGCTCGTTTGTGTCTCACTTCGCTGCAGCATTGGCTGTGTTGGACCTCCCAGAGATTATTCTGTGACATGATGTAACTGCAAGTAAATCTGCTACTGTAGACTGCGTCGATGTGTCCAAATGCATAAACCTCCCTCAGCATCCAGACAGTTATCAAGTACTCACCTCAGACAGGAGCTGTCAGTGTGAGGTTTTTGACTGACAAACTGGCTCTCCAATCTCAGAGATTCTGTCATTGCTTCAGCCTCACTCAGCTGCCGATCCAGGTCTGCAGTCAGGAGTGATAAATCAAACATGAGACAACGCCACTCAGAGAAGACAGACACGCGCCGCGTGTGCGTTGTTAGAACAATGAAGTAAGGTTTGATTGTGGCGTTGGTGTTGGATTACAACACCGACGCCACAACTGTGAAGTCTTCTTATTCTAAAGGGACCAGTCTAGCTGGTCATCGGTCCTACGAGGAGCTTTCAGACTGTCATCTGCAGTGTCAAAAACAGCTGTGTTTGTGCTGCTGTCGATCTTTTAGTCAAGCTCCTGCCAAAGTCACGAGACAGAAGCTCTTTGCAGTGAAGTGAAACAGAATCAGTCCACTGCAGCCACTATCTGTGCACTTCTTTCCAGTTTATGGAGAAACTCCACTGGCATTTATTTTCCTGTTCAAGCCAGCTTTTTAAGCAGTCATTTGCCTACCTGCACATTACCATCACCATCTGACTCTTGTTGATTCTTTTGGAGGACTGCATGCCAATGTCTACATCAGCTGCATACCCCAAATCCTCCAAAGGTGTTGCTCCAACAGTAAAAAGCTGGATTCAGTTCTATTTCATCCATATAGTGCCAATTAACTCCACACCTGCTCCACATCAAGTTACATTAAGTTGTGGGTTTTTCTCTGACATGGAACATTTGGATCCTCATCTTAGTAAGGTTGTTACAGCATGTGTGTGTGGAGCCTCCTTAACTCAGATTTTTAAAAACACACCAAGCAGTCTGTCAACCTGTTCACCAAGCCAAGAATATGTTGTCAGAGGTCTAACATCTGGGCTCAAGATTCAGCTGCATCGGCAGCCGTGCTAAATTCCAAAAGCAAGTTTAATAACTGACGCTCTGCATTAAAGGCCGTGTGAATGCATCCGGAAAAATCAGAGAAGCTTATTGAGCTCCTTTTACAAAAAATAAATTAACAAATAAATATATAAGCAATGACTTTATGGTGTCAAAATGAGCTTTTGCTCCTCACCTTTCTCTGTATTCTTCAGGCTCTGCAGTTCAAGCAGGAGCGCTCTCTTCTCCTCCTCTGTGGAGCAGACGTAACTGTTCCTGCAGCTCATCAGCTCCATCTCTAAATTGTAGACGCATAAAAGATAAATCTGTGATAGTTTTCAAGAACAACTGAGCAAGTCACTGAACATCAGCCGTGTACAAGTTGTAACCTTAATTATTAAGCTGCCTTTAACCCATTTGAGAAAACTTTGCAAAGATGAGGCACTTGTTTGCTATTCTTGTGACTTGTTTTAACCTGTTTTAACCATGTGAAAAAGGGTTTTTACAGGACTAATAAAACCACCTTTAACAGGAATCATTTATTTTATCAGTTTCTCACGTCGTTGTAGAGAAATGTTAGCCCACTTTTCTTTACAGCACTGCTTTAGTTCATTGAGGTTTTCAGGCATTTGTTTAGATGCTGCTGCTCTTGGGATCATTGTCCTCTTACGTGAACCAGTTTGGGCCAAACTGAAGCTGTCTGACAGACATTTGACTCTAGAGTACTTTGGTATACAGAGGAGTTCACGGTTGACTCAATGACTGCGAGCTGCCCCCGGTCCTGTGGCTGCAAACCAAGCCCAAATGATCACCCCTCCACCACCGTGCTTGATGGCTGGTATGAGCTGTTTGTGCTGATATGCTATGTGTGTTTTTGGCAAACATGGCACTTTGCATTATAACAAAACATCTCCACTTTGAAGTCGTCTGTTCAAAGGACAGTTTTCCTTAAGTCTTGTGGTTTGCTCACATACAAACGTTGCAAACCTAAACTGTGCTGCCATGTTCTTCTTTCTTTCGAGAACCCTTCTAAATAAGCCAGTTGTTCAGTCTTCTTCTCATTTTACTGTAATGAACTTTAACATTTAACATGCTAGTTGAAGTCTGAGATGCAGCTGTTGGAATTTTTGCACTTTTTCATTCAGGGCCACACCTGTATCATGTAACCTCTGTCTACTCTGAAAACACTGCAATAAAAGGTTTTATTACCTTTGTATATTGATTCCACCTCCTTCTCCAGGTCCAGGAGCACAGTGTGTGTTTGGCTCGTTAACGCCGTCTCTCTGTTCCCCTGAAGACTGAAGTCACTGTTGAACCTTGAGATCTCTTGAAGAAAGCTTTTCTCTTCTTCTTTAGCCACCTTCTTTATTTCGGTCTGGTTTGACAAGAAGGAATATGGGAAATACTTATAACAATACCAAGAGAGCTTCTTGTGACGCCACAGACTTAATGTTACTATTTGGTGATATATCAGACTGCATTGGACGTTTACATTTTCACATGCACCTGTCGGGTGAAAATGGCTTATCTATCATTACCTCTGCAGCTAAGGAGCTAGTATATTAATTAAAAATGTGATTCAATGTGGCATGATGTTGAGTAAAAATGAGCAATAATCAATGATGCAATAATGATGAGGAAAAAAAAGGGGGGGGGGTGCTTCTAAAATGATTTTAATTTAATTACTTTTGGAATTTCAAACAAGCAATTTTAAAATGTCAGACTAGGTTCTGACCTTAAAATGTTCAATGTACAAAATGTTTAATTGATTTATCAGAAACAAACACATTAACTGGTTATGAAAATAGCTGCAGGCCCTGTTGTAGCAGTAAAAAGGTTTTCATATAGGTTGCTCATGGCTGACACTATTTTTAAAGGTCCAGATGCTGTAAATGTTGCACTGCTGCACCTTATTTGACAGAAATCTAATGATTTTCCTTTGGCTCTGGCTAAAACATCTTTGGAGGGTGACGCTTTTTGTCTGTGCAATCACTGATTAATTGATCACTGCAAGTCAATCTGGAGCTTTAGACTATAAAAGCTGTACAGGTATCCATATTGGATATAACCTGTCTAATTTGAGAGGTAAGTATTGATTCAGGCTTCAGCCTACTAGATGCTCCCTGAGGTGGCTCTTCCGGCAGAGCAGCTCTTCAATTTGCTTTAACATCTGGTCCTCATATTTCTTCGCCAGGTCATGCTGCAGCCTCATTGCAGACACCCGCTGAGCCTGGAGCACAAATACGGGAGATGATTGGGAAGTCAGGACACACAATCTGACAGACAGATGTACAGAGAGGGAGATGGATTGATGATACTTCATATGTGAGTGTTGTGAAATGATACCGGAGAGGGAGAAATAACATCAAAGTTCAAGTTGGAGCAATCCATATATTCTCTATACCCTACTATATTGACCGGCATGCTAGTAATTGAAAACTATAATTATAAATAGCCTAGTTTCTTTAACTACTTCAAAAAAAAAATTCTGGTTTCTCTTTAAATCAATATCATTGACTTTCTGGTTGTAGCTTCCAAATAGAACAGTACCCTCCTAAAGACAGAGAACTGTCAGATTATGTTGGCAGGTAGATTCTTGCCTCAGGAATAACTTTTAGTATAATTTTCAATCTTTTTCTTGAGCTAAGGAGGAGGAAGTGACTTTGCTGTTTCTTCTGCGGTGGTGCAGAGACGCAGCATGTTTCAGTGAGCACAATCAGCTTCCAAGTCCTATAAACACTGTAATTATCTTAAGACAGCTCTCATAAACCATAAGACGTTGCATAATGAGAGCTGTAAACACACTGTGCAGTAAACACAGCCTGCATATCTGCATGATGTAAACACTTTCAGTATTTAAAAAAAAGATACCCCTGCCATGTGTTTTCAGATCATCAGATGACACACAGGCGGGCACGGTGTGGTCCTGGCAATATTTCTGAAAGGTCAAAGAGCCTTTTTTCTGACATTGTATCTCACACATGCTAAAAGGTTTCACTAATGTTTTTCAGGGGAAATTAGCCATTGATTTTTACAGTGGCGCTTGCAATTGATCATTGATCAAATGAATGGTAGAGATTAAGTGCTTTAAATCATAAAGTAGCTCAGCTCATCGACATGGCACTGTACTGCTTTAATATTTCATTACCTGTTTTGGGTTTTTTGCAATTAAAAAAATGAAAAGAAAGAAATTGCCCATGTCTTATCAGTTTTATAAAGGTATAAAGGTTTAATATCATGTATAAAAGGTATAAAATGAGTAAAGTGACTTTTTTCCATTAGAGACCACAATAAGTAAAATATTAATATGTGATGTTCCTGGTAAAATGTACTAGAAAGAACATTTATCTCACTGTTACAGTTCAAAATGAAATGAAATAATATGCCACCACTGAAATGTGCACTGAGTTGTGGCATCATCAAACCGTTATGTCATAGATCACCTGTACCATGAAACAGGCTCACTCTGAAATGCAGTGCAAATACTGAAAAC
>VUQK01016960.1:27873-44362 GCA_015106715.1 Bujurquina vittata
TGTCCCCCCCCCCCCCTTGTATGGGGGGGGGGGGGGGGGCACACTCTCACCCTCCTTCCTTTTCTTTCTAGGTCTACAGTATGACTCTCCCTATTTCTGCTTCCATTAAGAGAAACCTTTAAAAAGTAGCACACAATCAATGTGATCATGCACAACTTTCAATCAAATTTGCCCCCCCCCCCTGACTTGGTTCACAGACGCGGTCCCACGGAGCTTGAGATACTTTTTGACCTCCCAAATCACTTTCCCTGAGGGTAATAGAGTGTGAAGCCCCTTAGCGCTGGCTGTGCCATCTTAAAGTGTTGATCCTTAGCAGGGGGGGCCTTTTAGTCCCAAAACTGCATCCAGCTCATCGCCAGCGAGTTGACTTCCAGTTGTGCAGCACAGCTGAGCAACCTGCCTAATCAAGCATGTGGCTGTGTGCCAGCGTGGATATCGGCTGACCCAAATAGCCCGTGTCACATGCAGGCCAGTGTGTGGGGCGAAGGATGATAAACGACACAAGAAAATGCATTCAGCTGTCTGTGTATCTATAACATGCTGTCATCTTTCTCACAGGTAATGATTTCTTGGAGGACTCTCCGTATGAACCCGTGAACAGCCGTCTGTCTGATATTTTCCGCCTGGCTCCCATCATAGGTAAGAGTATATATATATTTTTAAATATGCTCCGTGGAGGCTTTCCCTCCATTCCTGACCATTTATTTTTTCATTGTCTCACTGTCACCTGCCTCAGTTGAGATAAGCTCCGAGCTGTGCATGCTCTCATCGAAGGTTATCTGTGTGTCAAGTGTTTATCCTCCCTCATCATCTCTGCTATCTGTCGTTCTCTCCCCTTGTTCTCACCCAGCAATATTGCATGCTGGCTGGAAGTGACCTTGCATGTGGACGTATAGTTCTGAGTCTCACTGAGCAGTGGGTAAATCTTTCCATGCCGAAGGGGCTGTTTGAGGTGTGTTTTGCTATGGTTTTGTGGGCAGCTTCCTGTTGCGGCTGTTCAAATCCACTTGTTGAGAAGTTTGTGAGCAGCTCTGTGAGTAACTTGGAAGAGCATGACAAGCGATTTTCTTCAGCTTAGAAGTGTGTGTGTGTGTGTGTGTGTGGGAAAGGTGCTAGCTCAAGCCTCTAGATGGCGATGTTATTCCCTGCTTCGCAGCCCGCTCGGGCGCTCTGTGGTCCCACAGTCGAGGCTGTTGTGGATATTAGAGAGGCTGACGTATGGATGTGGCGCAATCGTGTTGCTGCTTACATTGTTATTATTACACTGCAGGTGATCAGCGCCGTGACAAATCAAACAGACATGCTCTGCCTCCGCATTTTCAAAGAACAAGGCTGATATTGTGACCTCTTTTGAAAGAGAGGTGTCTTTTCTGTTTCCTCTGTCATGTTTTTTTTTTTTTTTTAAATCTCACAATAGGCTAATTCGCCCTAAACCAGTGCTTCTCTTCCAGCCGGGTGAGATCATAATGTGGGTGGCAAGATGCAGATAAAACCAAATCTTGGACTGGGTTATCGGCTTCATGACCAATTAGCTTCTAAAGAAAAGCAGAGCAAGAAGCCAGCGTTTCTGTAAAGCCTCATCATTTCTCTTGCTGCTCTCCATAGTAAAAGAGGAGTGCTTTCAAAGGGGGAAACGCCATATGTTTCTGGCTTTTAGTATGCCAGCCCGTCTGAGCAAGGACGAGCCGCTCGCAGGCCAACGGTGCCGGCACAGTGTCAGAGTTCACACCTCAGGCAGGTGCCACCTCTGGATCGTCCAAGCTGTGGGCTCCCGGGACGAGTACAGACAGATTTATGGTCTCGTTCCTGTGGCGACGGCAGGCTCTATTAACACACATTTACATTGGCTGACAAGTTTTGTATTTACTTTTGTGAAAAAACACCTACTTTTTTTTTTTTAAATTGCTGTTGAGTAATTTAATAACTCCTGTCTTTTCTGGCTCCTTCAAATGAAGCAACATCTTAATGTGACCCCTCACATCAAGCTTTAAGATGAATTATTTTTATCGTCACAAATGGTTTGGACTTGGCACATTTCCATGAGCTCAAGAATAAAAAGTATGAATAATGTTAATAAATGTTTGGTTTTTAATTTTCCCAGCGTTCCCATGACCTTCTTCCAATTTATCACAGGACCCTCCCGGGAGGTCTCGAGCAGTTGGTTGGGAACCACCGGCTTAATTGACACGTTTTAATGCAGATACTGCTTTATGCCCACATATATCTCATACTCTAATATCTGATCAACCCGAGTCTGTCATTAAACCGCAGTTATGGTGAGCGTGACTTTTTTTTTTCTGTGGCGAGTGAATGTGTAATGGCGATGAGCATGGAAAAGATGGATAATGCAAAAAGTTATCGCTAGAAGGAGAATAGCCTCTTATCATTAGAGGAGATTCAAAGAGTAGAAAAAGGGGTGAGAGAAGAAGGCTGCAGGGTAAGGGTTAATAAGTGAATAGCAGGATAAGACGGAGAGCCACCTCTTGTGCACTTTCTGCGGAAATGAAAGGGCAAGGTGACAGGAGAAGGATCGCGGGAGGAATGATTAGCGCTTGTTTTTGATCACTCAGACAGCCTTTTATAGTTCATTTCTACAATGTGGCAAATTGAATTGAGCAAAAAGCTGGAAATGGGTACAAAAAAGCCACAAAAACACACTTTGAAAGGGGAACAATATGAAAAGTGTTCTCCAGCGACTGTCATTTTTATATTATGCAAATTTAGGTCTTGTGCTGCCAGAACTTGATACTGAAGCATATCATGGTGCAGCACAATGCCCAACCTGATTGCATTTTTCATTGTCTTTCCACGTGTTTCTGTACATTTTCTTCGGTGCCCCGTATCACTTTCGAGTTTTCTTCCTCTTGCACGTGATCAATTTCACGCCGATATATTAAGAACAACTTTTCCGCTGATTCGTGAGACAAATTACTGAATAAAAGAAATGTATTTGTGCAGAATGTGCTCAGGTTCTGCAACATATGCACTCGTGATTCGGGTTACATGATATGTGGGGAGTTTCTGGAGGCTCTCTGAATGTGTTTCATGTTTCTTAGTGAGGCAGCAGGACGCAGTGATCCCATGCTATAGGAACAATAGGCAGCCCCAATGATCCTGTAATTCCATAATCGACCCCAAGTCTCTGACATAAGCCCCTGATCTCTTGTGACACCCATACATACAATGCACAGATGAACAGGTGCTCAAACACCTGTTGCCAGTGACACTCCTATAGACCTCAGTCTGATTTTATCAGACAGACATGTAGCGCGTCGTCCTAACCACACAGATACGCAGTATGTCCAACATGAATGTGCAGCATATGTGAAGAATGCTTACGAATGTTTCAGGAAAGCAGACACAAGGTTCTCACATGAGCCTATTTGGCACCCCACCATTGCTCTTTCCTCCTCATGCCTTCACTAATCATTGACATTTAGTAACTATAAGTCTCTATTAGTTGCTGTCACACAAAACATATCAAATATTGGTGTAAACGGTGTGTTCAAAATAATGCAATGATAGTTGTTTGTCCATGCAAACATTTGATTTGATTTGATTTGACCAGCAACATTGCCATGGCTTCCTGTAGGTTGTTCGCTTTCATATCAAAGCAATTACACGGCTTTAAGTCTTGGAGCTCACATGAAAATATTTAAAACTGGTGGTTTTAACCATTTAAGCAGTGCTCGTGGTGGAAGCAAACCAGACTGGCTTAGTGCATGTGTGTGAGTATAGAGCGGCGCGTATGCACCTGTACTCCTCAGTTCCCTTTCTCTTCCAGATATCTCTAAGTTCAGCTGCTTTATCTCCTTCTTCCCATCTGTCGTTAGCGGCTCTGTCTGATTCACTTCCTGTTTTACTTCATTGAAGGGCTCACATGTCCTTCTGCTATCTGTGGAACCTCTGAAACCGCCGAGCTTTCTCATTAGTAGAAAAAAGGTTTGTTGGTTTCATTATACAGAGGTCACCCATGTTAGTCACAGAGACCAGTCGAATGCATACATACTGGGTTCATTTTGACGCGTGATCGTTCTTCAAACTGCTTCGAGGTGCTTTGGAGATCAGTAAACAAAAAGCTGGACGTCACGGGGAAGAAAAGCAATTTTCTATCACATGGCACGAGTCCGTTTAAGCCCGGAGGAAGCAGAGAGACGAGTTTACATGAAATAGCTGCCTTTTTCTTCACCGCTTGCCCATGTTTATGAGTCAGTGATCCATGCAGGAGGGAGCAGCACAGAAACAGAGCGCATTATTCTGAGATTCAAGTGAACCTGGAATTACTGCCACACCATTTGGCCCAAGGGTGCTGGAAAATCAAAGTGGCCAGGAAATGGATGAATACACAGCCCGGGTATGTTCTTATTATTATCTTCATGAACAATTGCTGCTACAGGTGCTTTTCGTGTTCCTGTGATAGCTTCTCTTATTTTCTCTACAGCGGCCCCTTCTGTTTCTTGTGCCTTCAACATTATCTTGTTATTTGACAGTTTCAGTCCGTAAATGCACCGATCAGTCACAACAATAAAGCCTGACAGGTAAATAACATTCATTATTTTGTTAAAATGGTACCTTTCAAGGGGTGGGTTATAAAGTATTAGGCAGGAAGTGAACAGTCAGAGCTGGAGTTTTATGTGTTATGGAAGAATCAGAGTGTTTTTGGCAGGGTTCATGTAGTGCTGGCTGGACGGCTGGATCAGTGCATCTCAGGTCTTGTGGAGTGTTTCGTTGGTACTTGCAAAACATTAAAAAGGATGGAGAATCGTTGGACCAGTACACGGGTCAGTGGCTCATCTGTGGGATCCAACGGTCGAGGTACCACAGACGTTTGAGAGCTCCCAGTGCATCATGGGGTGGTGTGTATAGTATGAGCCTACTACCCACAGGCTGGCCAGAGTGTCTATGTTGACTGTGTTTTAGGGCCTGCAATGGATGCATGAGCATTAGAAAAAAAAATATGTGCATGTGTGACTTTTAATGAAGAGATGACAGCAAAATGCTGAGGAGGAGGACTTTAGGAATGGTTTAAAGACATGTTTTCTCACAGATTTGTGCTGGAGGATGTGCACGCTTGTATTTGTGCATGCGTTTATAAGTGCAGGAAAGGAGATGAACTTGCTGTCGAAAAGTAATTATTAAGTTCCCTTTACAAGTTTCTCCTCTGCAAATATTTGACCTAGTACATGGTAGCAGTTTATTAACTGTGTAACACAATCAGCTGCCTCTCCAGTGAAGTCTTGTCCTGCCGATGGACGCAAACGGACCAACATCATTGAGTCGGACTGTGTTGCCACAACAAGATGGCCAGCTGGTAAAACTTGAGATGGGAAGCCCTGATGAGGAGCAACTGAACTTTCAAAGCTTTCAGAATATTAGTATGTGTGGTGGCGGGGTGTAGTTTTGGCTCAGCTGCAGGGGTGAGGCAGAAGGTTCAGGGGGCAGTGCCAGGAGAGGCTGGCTGGCACAGCTGTCAGCTATTGTCCATTATGTCTCTTCTATTTACACTATTCCACTTGGACTGGCAGTCAGGGAGGCTGCAGCAGCTGATCAAGCTGAAACCGCCTTACCTCACAAATGAGAGGACGTAGAAGATCTGCCTGATGTCTGAATGCTTAGTCACAGGGTAAAAGTGCTGTGGCTGATCTGCCTACCTCTCTGTAATCTTGGCTACTTCACCACAATTCTAATTCCTTAAAAGCTAAATAAAAAAAATGTTGTGATGGCCCAACAATTATAAAGCACAATCCATCTGTTTGCAGATGACACTGTGTTATTATTGTGTGAGACAAGTATTATTTAGCGTGAGTATGACGAGATATAGCGAGAGAAACATTGCACTACAGTGACACGGACCTTAATCGACCATCAGGCGAGCAGTCAAAGGCGACTTCAGTGATACGGTGGCAGAGGCAGGGAATGGATAAGAGCGTCACAGATTTCCAGGAGGTGCGAACTATGGATAAAGATGAGTTTACATAACTATCACTTTCACCCTGGCCTGCAGACTGACCCTTGACAGCCGATAATTCTAAAGTGATAATACAGTGTTTACGTTGGCAGCACTTATCTCAAACCGCTGTTTATGCTTCGAAACTTTTTAATAAATCCAACACAGTATGACAGCATTTAAACATTCTTTAAAGCTTTTCTCCGCCGTGGGTTTCCCCGTTCTTAAATGTCAAGGGCGTCAGGAAGTCTTGCTTAAATTCTGCTGAAGTGTTGGAGGTATTTATCTCCAACCTGTGCATGTTCCAAATTTTCTACAGGCGGCTCTGCAGTAATCAGAAAGTGTGTTCTCTGGCTTGTAATGAATTTATTCCCTGTCGCCGTGTATTGATGTCTGCTTGGCTTAAACTCTCTCCTTAAGCTCAGTCCTCCCCTGAGTTGGCTGCTACAGCAGCTCTCTGTATATCACCCACTCACCACTTATAAGCCCCAATACACCAAAAGCTCAATATTGTGTCTCTTCCATGTGTCAGGACTTCAAACGCATCTTGTCCTCCTCCTTGCCGAAGTCAACCTTGAAGCGTAGTCGCTGCGGCGTCTGCGTATATGTGTGTGTTGTGAGTGTGAAAACATCTGTAAGTGCGTGGCCTGGCTGTCAAGCTAAGGCAGCGCTTCAAATCCCCCTGTGCTGACACACAGTGCTGAGAAGCTGTCAGCACCACTCAAACCACTGGCTGCAGAGGAAGTCACTCTCATTATGAGCTGCCAGTGTTTAGCGATAAGAGTGCCTATCGCTATCTCTTCCCCCTGCTTGTGTTTGCGTGTTTGCCTGCTTGCCTGCATCTGTGTGTGTGTGTGTGTGTGTGTGTGTGTGTGAGAGGAAGCGATAGTCAGGGAGGGAATGCAGAGGAGTTAAAGGAGGTAGAAACATAATTTATTGTGCTGTATCTTTTGGAGAGAGGATCCTGCCTCTTAACTTGATTTTTTTTTTCAAATTTCTTAGTTGACTGAGCACATTTGCTCTTTTTTTTCATGCTTATTCACTCAAATATATCTGCAGCTGGCAGTGTCTCTGGGCATAAGTTTGCATGAAGATTTTCAAGGAGTGCATCACTTTTCTTTTTAGTGACGCACCATCCCAACACACTGGAAGTGATTGGTTTCCAGTGCTGATGGTAATAAACCGACTGAGTTCTGGCCTCATCCAGGATCACTTTCAGAGGGTGAGCACCTACAGTGGAGAGCCACACGCGTTCTGTTTGCATTCACACCGCCAATAAAAATTCTAAAGTGACGTGATATTTGGTCAGCGATTGATACCACAACTTTGTGTTCTTGTAATCCTCTTTCAGGCTCTTCGCTTTCTCTCTGCATTTCTCTGCTATGTTGCGGACGACTGAATTTTATGGGAATTGCAGGCAAGGATTTTTTTTAATTTCACTCTGATGAGTCAGAATTTCATTTTACCGCTTTGATTTTTGTCTCTTTTTTTAATGCCTGTCCAGAGCTGCTCTTCACACAGCTAATGTGTTATCAGTGGTTCACTCTTTAATGGCAGCTGCTGGTGCTGCAGTGCTGGTCAATCAGTGTGCGCTACCTGGAAGGAATACAGCTCCATCCTCTTATCATAAGAAAGTAGCAGTTCTATAGAAGACGCTATAAAGATCCTGAGAACGGAGACCTGACAACTGCCTAGTTCTTGCAGTGCAGACACAGATAAAATCCCTTAAGACCCCCAAATTATTAAAAACTTCAAAAGAAGCCAGTGCTTTGAGTACTTCATGAACAAAGCCAGGAGAAAGCACACTCTGAGGGACTGAGGAAAGATTCATGACATCTGACGATCACGTTCCGGGTGATCACGTGTTTTTCTGGGAACAAACAGAACAGCTGATGAAGTCACCAGCGTCAGTGTCACAGTCATGCACTTCTGACCTCATCAGCATTCCTAAAAACCCTTCCCACCATTTCTCAGAAAATTGCTTTACCTGAATGACTCACGTCCCTGGAGGTGTGATCATTCAGGCTTCTTAGAAAGGGAGTGCTTTACTTTATCAGCAAATTGATTTGCCTAAATTGTTTTTTTGCAATTACATTTAGGAGTATGTAACTGCTGACTGGATTACGCATTAGGCGTTGTATTGCAAACACACCCGGAGATGGTTTGAGTGGATCGTGAGCTTAAAAAGTAAATTGCATCTTTAACCCAAGCTGAGGCCTAAGAGCCAAGGTTAACTTAAGGAAACTGCTTTTAAAGTAAAGACATTGTCTCCAGGTCACTACAGACTGTTTTTGGATCTGCATGTTTGATTTGGCAAAGATATTGTGCCAAATTTTACCCGGGCTTGAGACGGGCACCATCGCAAGTGCCAGCTAGGCGTACACTAGCTGGGACTTGGTTTGTGTCTATCAGGAAACTAAGGGCCAGGTTAACATTTTAGTGACTCTTCAATACTTCAGCGTCATGGAAACGACTTTACAACTTAAATGTTGTTTAGTGTTGTGAATGTTGACAGTTTGAGCTGTGAGTGAGGGGAGCGGGAGCAGGCAAAGACTGCACTGTTTCTGTGGAAAATCAGCATCTGATCCTATAATCATTTTTAGTATCGATTAGTGATCAATCAATTGTAAATATGTGATTATTCTTTTGAGAACCCCAACAGTCTGCTCTGTGGTCACAGCCCAGAGTGAATGGGTCCCTATGGAACTGTAAAAAGCATAAGATATTATTTTAGCTGTAAAGCTGAATTTGTGTTTATTAGATAAAAGTTTTAGACTGCACGGCGTAGCAACAGTTAGCTCTTTTCCCCTACAGCACGAGGGTCGTGGGTTTGAACCCTGCTCCTATTCGTTTGTGTGGCGCTTACGCTGGTTTCCTCCTCCGCTGCACGCTGCCGATCCAGTGCTCCTGATAGCCGCAGAAAATAACTTCCCTTGTTTTATTCCCTCAGTTTTGTCCTCTGATGCGTGTGGTGGAAGACTTTTGCTGACCTGACGTGTTTTTGGGTCACATTCCTGAAAGTCTAGTATGTTATTAGTTTACATAAGAAAATAGCTCATTAGATCAGATTGTCCCAGCCGCTGCACAGTCATTTCTGTTAAAGACTCCCAGATCCACTGCTGACATTCTGATCCCTGTTCCTTGAAGGCTAATCAATACGGCGTTGTGTTAGATTGGAAACTTGAGGCTGTGTCTACAAGAATCTATTGATCGCTCTCCGTTTGCGCGGTTCCCTCCGTCTTTACTGCCGCGGCCCTTCCGTTTAGGCTGGGCTCAAAGGCTTTATCCTACAACGAGGTTTGAGGTGTACGCTTCCACACCGAGCGCTGCTCTTCTGGCTCAGCCAGTTGGGGGTTTGTGTTTTCTCTGACCTTGTCTCTTCTCTGTAATGGCTGACATTTTTTAGCATAACACGTATGAATACATATTTAGTTAAAAATAGATGGATTTGGGGAGGGAGAACAGGCAGACTCGCTGAAAATCCGTCTACATTGTGGAAGAAAGATTATTCTGATTCAGCGGGAGCTGTCAGCTCACATTGTAAAATGTACTATATTATGCAGCAGAGATGAAACCCGGTACAGATTTAATCCTCAAGGCAAGGTCAAGAGAACACCTTTATATTCCATGTCTGCAGAGCTCTTTATTTTTAGACTTTAACATTCCAACCATGCTCTTTAAAAATTTTCCTACCCATGCAGCGACATGTCAGCTGGCCGCTTAATTCAACACACTGTTTCAGAAATGACCGATCCAGCTGTGGGCTATTGGCAGACGAATTCTAACAGCAGCCATATCATCAGGTTGCCAGTCCAATCGCTGGCTGTCGCACCATGGGCCAAGAAAATCATTTAGTTAAAGGTGACCAGATTTGAGTCCCTCTGAGAGGTCTTTGATTGGATGTGAAGTGGAGGGGTGATTCATCATAGTTAATAAACGCGGCTGACAGCTCAAATCAGCGGGTGGGAGCAAGTGCCAGGTCTGCCTCCCATCGCCGCTTTATGCTGCATGCAAATACGGACAATTAACTTTTCACATACACAGCAGCAGACACCTACGCTGATTGTTATACACGGCTACGTGTGCGCATGCACTCAAGCAAGACTCACAAAGCAAATATATAGCTCTGACTGCACAAGTTTTCAGGAAATGCGTGGTGGGGTTTGAAAGAATCTGTTATGCAGTGTGAAAACTCCTTTTAGCATCATGTAACGGTACATGTGAAAATAAACCTGAGCAGATGTTGCTTGCTGGAGGTGTAAATTGCACCTCTGAACCTAATACTGTGTATCTGAGGATCTAGAAGTCCACAAAGGCGCCAGTTACAGTCTCATTTATTGAACAGTTATTCATTAGTACACATTTATTTACTGAGCGTCATCAAACGTGTCTTTTTACAGGGCACCTCCTTTAACTTTCAATCTAATTCAAATGAAAAATGTTAGAACTATTTTAGTGTCTTTTTTATAAAGTTGGATACCTCTCACAGTTAATAACTACTCTGTCCAAATTTAGGCTAATTTGAACCTAAATGTGCCGCCAAGTGATGCTCACAAAGCTGTCTGCTCCTATTCTCGAGTCCTGCGTCACTCACCAAATTCATATACATTTAAAAACTATGTTCTAAATCAACATTCAGGAGAAGATTGAGCCAGTGCAGTGTAGTGTAATAATGATGTGTTATAATCACATTGTGTTTTGCTCGGCTGGCTGAGGCGTGACTGACCACTGGCAGGTGCGCCGAAGCCGCGGCCTTGTGTTAAGCTGCTGCTCTAAGCCCTCAGCTGCACACAGTCAACTCGCAGGATTAACTCGCCTCGGCTCCGGCCGTCGGGGCTTTCACTCGTGCCGGTGTGTCTTAATGGAATTTCATACTCTCCCAAAGCAAATGGGACCGCAATGAGCTATACCATTTCGTTCTTTTATAGACGTGGATTTGTAAAGTTATTCTGCTTCCCCTTGCTCGCAATTTCTGGAATGTTTGGGCTCTTTATGCCCGAGTTTTAAACTAGAGATAATGTTTAAAGTCGAGGAACGGCTTTCAGGAATTCTAGTAGCAATTATGTGGTAACTGCTCTTTGTTTTGTCTTTGAGAGGGGGAACATGTACAGGACCAATTCGGTTTCTCTTCGGCACTACAGTTGCCAAGCTAAAGGAGCATTTCTGCAAAGTTGGGCAGAATAAAACAAAAGCTGAGAAAAAATTTGCATCATTCGGTAGTTACTGTCATTATTAAGCAGGTTGGGATCATCATGCGCAACTTGCCGCCGAGTCGGCAGTGGAAGGACCTCTTTACTGGCTAGTCTAGAAAAACACTTTTGTGCTTGCGAGTAGTACGGCAGTACGAATGTATTTTCCCTGCTCTGTACACTTTTTCATTTCCCCATCGGTCAATTGGAAATGGAGTTTACACTCGGCCCCCTGTGATCATGTTTGTCACCAGCCACAGCGCGTCTGTGTCTCTAACTAACAAATGCTTTCTTTGGAGAATAATAGCTTCGACCCTTTTTTCTCTCTCCTCCCTTTGTGCTTCGCCTTTTGATCACAGAACAGCAGCATCCCTGAAAAGCAAACACAGCCTTAAACAGACACAGATAGCCAAGATAACCCCCCCCCACACACACACACACACACACACAAATGTTAGGGAATGCATGCACCCGCTGGCACCCATACACACAGACAGCATCCAGCTGAGCTCTTGTTCTGTTCGAGTCTTTGCTCTCCATGATGTTAAATGAGGGCATTGATACATAAATTTGCATTCGTTTCATCCACAACCGTTCTTCTAACGGAAAAACCCACAACTGTGTGCCCCCAATTTGCCAGGCAGTGTCAGACGCTTCTATTCTTGACTTGTTTCATGTGAGGCGAGTGCCATTGTTTGTTTGATTGATTGGGTTTTTATGTGCACCTCTTCACTCATTAGTGGGCGAAAGAAAAAGGGAGGAAAGATCCCCACCGCAACCACTGCAGATTGTCAATTGGTAGTATAGGCAAACGCCAGCCGATTGTTCTGTAGTCGCATAGATGTCGTCCGCGGAGCTTCAGGGTCCCACTGAGCAGGTGCAGCACAGAGCAGCGTCTGGACCAATTGTGATTCCCTCGATTAAAGAGCTTCTTCTTTCTGTCTGCTGCAGATAAGAACTATACTCCCTCAGTGATGTTACAGGCTGCAGTTCCTCTTTCCTTTCTCTCTTCTGTAGCATACTGAGCTGTCTCAGACTTCTTCCTTATGTAAAACCTAGCATAACAAGACACCTTGCACCTTTGTGTTCCTTCTGCCCACCTAGAAAACACCCAGAATGACGTGAATGCTCACCTCCGGTTCTTGTTCTCCTTCCCCCTTTCCCCTTTAATCTGTAAGTTTCCCTTTTTATCATCTTGACCTCTCTGTGACCTTTGTGAACCCTGGGGGATGTTGACTGGCGGTCCTGAATGAAGCACATCTCTTACAGAGGGTGGGGAACCTTGGAGCGCCTCTGCCACTGCGGCTCCAGGCAGGGGGGGCACCCAGGGCAGAGAGCCCGCTCTGGGCAGAGGGAGCCCTTCCTCCACGGAACTTCAGGACCCCAGTAGAAACAGGAGAGCTCATCCCAATTGGGCCATTCTGGGTAACGAAATAGAGTTGTGTGTGTGTGCGTGTGTATGTGAGAGTTTGAACATGCATGATTTTTTCCTAGAGATAAAATCTGAAAATATTCAAGGAGCTGGTTTAGGATTTATCTGTCATCGAATGCGGTTACATATTCCAGATGCAAAATTGGACTGCAGTTCAAGTTTACTCAGGGAGGCACTGCACCTACTTTACAACACTCTTGATTCGCTTCATTTTGCAGATTATCAGATAGCATCTGTGTGTTTATACCCATGGAACTGCATGTTTGAGCGGTTTCCCGCAGCTGGTTCACATTATGCACTTACCGTGCGGACCGTGTCTGAACCAATCCAAAACCAAACTGTTTAGGGTGTGTTGTACTTTACAACTGTTTTTATTGTAAAGCTGTAATATATTTGAATCAATTTTCCTCATAAAATCAATTTCCTTGCGTCTGCTAAGATATTAATCCTGATTTTATCCACACTGGTGACTGATTAAGCCAGTTATAGAAATTTCATTCCCTCGGGATCATGGGAGAGAGATGTCAGTCCATCAGCCTGTTTGTCCGTCTGTCTGCTTAGTCAGCTGTGTCAGAGGGAGCTGACACGTCCTTCAGAAGAGCTTCCAGAACAGATGGAAAACCCAGGAGAAGATGTGGAAAGGGATGGGGAGGTGGCAGGAGACAGTGAGAAGTGGGAGGGGTGAAAAACGGAGAGGATGTGTCATATTTTGATATTCCCACTGTGCCATTTTGGCTTATGAATTTCCATTTTAGAGGGCAGTCAATGTCTGTGACTGCTACATTAGTTTTATGGCCAAAAGCAGCTTATTGCAGCCTGCGATGGAGTGAGGGAAACATTTCATTTTGCGTCAGGGCCTTCCAAAAAGTTAACTCGCAACGATTATGTCTTTGTGAACGAATTTGCGATTCGTTGCATTTTGGGGTAAATATGCATCCGGAGCGTGTGTGTAGTCACAGAGACAGGCGCGCGTCGTGCTAATAGATTGCCCCGGACGGCCTGCAAAAGCACAATCATTTATTACTGACACTGCATACGCACCATCACAGACCGTCACACGTGTGGACGCGCATCTGCTTGCTTGCACAACTGACCAGAGATGCACACTCACTGGCAAATGCTGCAAGTCTCGCTGCAGGGGGATAGCAGCAACAAGCTGGACGAGGCTGAATCATGCTGAACTGTGCATTCTGACTAAAACCTCGGGAGCAGCGTGCATCTTCTCTCGCTGCTCTTTCTTCTCCTGATTTCACCAGGATGTTTTCAGTCCACCTGCTTTAATGTGTGTTATCCATTAAGAGGAGGAAGACGCTTGAATGAGCGGTGATGTGCCGCCTGTTTCTGCTTCTGAACATTTCATGACTTGATGCATTTGATGCCAACATGCAACCTCAGCAGGCTGAATCTATCAAAAATGTAAATGACCGGAGTGGCAGCTTGTTAAGCCATGCTGAGTATCTCACTTTATGATAATTATTCACATCTTTTTATGATCATTTTTTCAGTATTTTGAATTTAGTTTTTTTAGCCTCAAGTCAAGTTTCGGTCTGTTTTTCACTCTTTATCCCTGCTTCATCGAGTTACCTTAAAAAAACAGCCCGAGAGCGAGAATCAGAATGAGCTGCAGTGGTCAAGCCAGCTGAGACACACACACACCAGAACCTTTGTGTTTGTAAAGAGCTCTCAGCATAGGAGCAAACTCACAGAAAGATGTTAACAAAGTATCTGTAGGTAGTAAAGTAAGCGTCTGACTGCAGTATTCATGCTCGGAATGCAGCAGCACTAATATGAACGCAGGAAGCGGCTCTGTATGAACACGCTGGCATGTGCAGCTGTGTGCAGAGAAGCTGTATGGTTGCAGTTTGTCATTCAGTTAGTATTGGACTCATTGGTCGGTGGTAAATGGTACAGACTGACGCGGGCTTTGGTTTCATGCAGGTAAACAATCATCTGAAGCACAAAAGCAGAAGAAAGTGTATGACGCAGCACCTGGAAACCAGGCTGAGGTCCAAAATTTTCATTCTTTACTTTTTTGTATCCCAAAATGTAAAAACTAACAGACTAACATGCAAAAAAGCAACATTTTGTTTTTCCTTTTTTTTTTTTCCATGAATTTTTAACTTGTGTCCGACCTTTGATTTGTTGCGGTTTGGTAATGATGCAGATAGATAGTTACTTGTAGCATGCTTGTAAATGATCCAACGTTTGATAAAAACGTCACGGGGTTTACGAGAAACCATCAATCAATCGTGTTATCGCCACAGGCTAAACGCAGAGAAGTCCCCAGAGTCACCGAGGGGGCAGATTTCACCGGCTGATCGGTCAGCACTGGGCGGTGTGGTCGCGCTCCCATAGCCGAGAGGTTTGTTGGATAAGGACTTGGGGTTGGTTATGTTATGCATAAGGAACTGTTCAATAAAGAGATATTGCAAGCGGCGATGTTAATATAGCAAACACTGGAAATATTGGAAAGTCCGGTTGCTTGGCTGCTGGCTCCGGCTATCGTCTGACTGCAGTTTAGCTTTTTCATACATTTCTAAAAATGTCTACGACAGGAACAGGAAGTCTTGGCCCAAAAATGTTATGAGAACTGCAGAATCCCTAAAATATTGGGCTTTTTGCCCACAGTCATCAAAGAGTAGATGATGTGTTCCCTGACTGAAGATGATGTAAATGTGTATACAGGTCTTCACTGTCTCACAGCTTGGTGGTGCTTTCCACTGGGCACAACTGCGCGATCCTTTTCTTCAGACACTTTTACTTTGACAGAGTGTCTCAGAGATGTTTATGCAAAGGCTGATGCTCTGTGTGTGTGTGTGTGTGTGTGTGTGTGTGTGAGAGAGAGAGTGCATATTTATGTCTGTGTATCCTCGGGGATGCTGGTGTTGAGATTAATTAAAAACTTCAATCCCTCTGTTCTCTGACAGGAATATGGATGCGGCTGAGGGCTTAACTGTAAATACCGTTTCTGCAAAATTGTCATTTAAAAAGATTCGTCGTCTCAGGTGATAATTGTCATTTATGACGCTGCGGCGAGGATTTGAAAAAGAGGAAATAAATGGACTTTGTGAGCTGTCTTTTTTCCGTTCTCCCACGAGACAAACATGAAATTGTTTCAGTTAGTTTAGAGCAAAACGTGCCGCCGTGAAATCTCTGCCAAACTGACCGTCTATTTCATCATGAAAAATAAAGTAAGATATACCAAATGGCTTAAAAAATGAAATGATAAAAAAACATTTTCCAAACAACCACAAAATTGCAGCATAATAAAACAAATAGATTAAACATGTATTGGCCTCCAAAAGCCAGCTGGGTATGACCAGCTGCTCTCTTATCAAACATCAAAACAATGCCATTAAAGATATACACTATAAAGTTATTCACTCACCCATCCATCCATTCATAATTGAGTTCAGGTGTTCCAGTACCCTCCATGGCCACAGGTGTATAAACCAGCACCTCGGCATGCAGACTGCTTCTGCAAACATCAGTGAAAGAATGGCTCGCTCTCAGGAGCTCAGAGAACTCCAGCGTGGTACCGTGATAGGATGATACCTGTGCAACAAGTCCAGCCATGAAATTTCCTCACTGCTAAATATTCCACAGTCAGCTGTTAGTGGGAATATGACAAAGTGGAAGTGTTTGGGAACGACAGCAGCTCAGCCATGAAGTGGTAGGTCACCTAAACACAGAGTGGAGTCAGTGGATGCTGAGGGTCAGTGCACAGAGGTCACCAACTTTCTGCAGAGTCAATCACTGCAGATCTCCAACCTTCATGTGGCCTTCAGATCAGCTCAAGAACAGAGAGAGCTTCGTTTATGGGTTTCCATGGCAGCCGCATCCTTCCATCACCAGGCTCAGTGCAAAGAGTCGGATGCAGCGGTGTAAAGCACGCCAACACTGGACTCTAGAGCAGTGGAG
>VUQK01016964.1:12108-23191 GCA_015106715.1 Bujurquina vittata
CATGAGGGAGCAGGCCCACAGAAGAAACAACAAAAAACACAAGACTACAACACATGAACTGGACGTGGAGGCAACCAAACAGGGAAGACACAGACACCTTGAACACAAACACAAACAGGAGGGATAACACAGGGAACACAAGAACACAGGGAAGTTAAGGAAAGGGAAGAGGGAACCAAAAACAAATAACTATAACTACAGAAATCAGAAAACTATAACACAAGAATCCAAACTGTAAGCAAACTTAGAAACACAACTAGACAAATGAAACAGGCGTCAATTACAAAAGCCTAAAACACTGGGCCAAGGCCCCGGACCGTGACATGAGCAGAACAGAAATGCTTTTGTCACTATACAGAACGTGCAGTGAGATTAGAACGCCACTACTTCTTCAGGGCCAGCATGTCGAAAAGTGAAAAAGAAAAAGCCTGCAGTTTTGAATCCACATGTAGTGGCTCTGATGGAGTTAGACTTTAATTCTTACACACCTTTTCTCCTTACAGAGAAACTGTTTTTACCTGAGTGTAGACAGTGAGAAGTAAAATCCTTAGACAGAAGCAGACTCAGAGTGGGCGGCTGTCTGTCTGTACAGGTTGGGCTGAGGGAAGAAGTGTTGGAAGAAATACTTTACATTACTGAAGTCATAAAGGAAAAAAAGGAGAAAATATACAAAATAGCTAAATGAACTACTAGTGGGAGTATGAACCAAACGTTTAAGAGAAAAAACTTTGAAATCCACAAATGTTTCATCCTTGTATGGTTACAAATGCATACAGCACATTTATATATATGGTAAAGTTTTCTAAAGCATGTGTGTTTTTGTGTGTCCACGGACAGTGAGTGTTCAGGACTATCCCACTGTGATATCACAAACTGCTGCAGGGCTCTTTCAAACTTTTGCTCTCTGAACTGCAGCAGCAATGCTCAGCGTCCATGAGGGAATCACCCACAATCAATAGCATTCTGTATTTCAAAATGACACCGGCTATCAGGGGAGACCTGATGTGAGTGCGTTTGTTTAATTCAGTCTCCATTAGCTGTTAGCAGAGTAGCCACAGTTCTTCCAGGGGTCCATATGTAAAAAATACACCATCATCATTATGCACCATACCTGCAAAGTTTACAACCGAAACCGGTACTCTACTCACACCCACCTAAAACCTCGCTGAGCCCAGTCATTTTAAAATCAAATCAAATCAAATGAGACTGAATTAAACTAAATTTGCATCACAGCTGCTCTGTTGCAGGAATATTGTGATCATACAGCACAGTACCAGCATTCTATAATCATAGAAAATGTGAAAGTTAACCTTAACAATTATAACTATTACAGTCAAAGAAAAATGTTTCAAGCTTTTTATTCTGGTAATTGTGATTATGGCTTATAACTCATTAAATCAGAAATCTATTCTCTATGATTATTGGAATATATAGTTCAAATAGTATAAATATCATGCACCTCTTGGTCTAGTTCAGTACACATAACCACCGTCATGGGGAAGACGGCTGACTTGACTTTTGTCTACATGATGATGATCCACAAAAAACGGAGCACAAAGAGCGAGAACCAATGAGGGAACAAAGTCCCAGCAGTTTTTGTTTCTGCCGGCCAGCACAGCATAAAACACCAGCACACGACCACGCACATAATGCAGCTACACATCACAAATGCTGGTAGGCTGTATGCATAGGCCCCACAAAGACCCAGAGCACAGTCTGATTAGTGAGTATCTAATCAAGCAGCTCTGATAGAGGACCAGCATCACAGCCACACAGAAAGGTGACAACCATAATGGACTGTTTCCCCCGGAAAAATAACTGCTGGCTAGTTAATATTGGAAGATGCATGGATACATTTGGATCACCTTGGATTGCACCTGACAGTATGTAAGTATGAAAAGTAAACTAAAACTAAGCATTAAACAAAAAAATATAAACTAATAAAAAACCCTCTAATAACTAATTAAAATTGACTGAATGAGAGAGAAAAAAGTCACGACGAAATTAAACTAAAGTATAATATAAAATCCAAAAATATTATAATCTCCAGCTACAACATTAGAACGAAAGCCCAACAATCACATGACCCCCTATGAGCAGCATTTGGCGACAGTGGGAAGGAAAAACTCCCTTTAAACAGGAAGAACCCTCCTGAACCAGGCTCAGGGAGGGGCAGTCATCTGCTGAGGGGGGCTGAGGGGAGAGAGAGAGGACAAAAAACATGCTGTGGAAGAGAGAGAGAGATTATTAACTAATGATTAAATAGAGAGTGGGGTATAAACACAGTAAAAAGAGGTGGGTGAAGAAGAAACACTCAGTCTCAGCAGCCTCGGTCCAGGGTCACCTGATCCAGCCCTCATGCTCACCTTCATCAAAAAGTAACATTTTGAGAATTAACACATTTTCCAGATGCTGGACATTTATGTATTGTAGCAGTCTGACATACTAGATTTCTGATTTTCATAAGCTGTAAGCCATTATCCTAAAAAAAGTCTTCAAATACTTTACATTAATATGGAACATATGAATGTTTACATCTTTTTTCAACTTTTTTTCACATTTCTTTCAAGTGCGTTGCTCGTGTGTTGTTGGCAAAAGATGGTGTTATCTTTCCAGAAGGTAAAACTTAAACACATCTTGTTAAATGATGTTTTTCTTTTTCTGAAATGAGGAGAATGGGAAAATGCCGACGCTCATTTCAGTCGAGGTTCCCCGTTCGAACAGAGAAAAGGAAAGAAAGATGGATACCATGCACAATGAGGGAAGGAGGTGGTGATGGATCCTGGGCTGAAGGCTAGCTGTGCAAGCTAACCTTTAGCCTCGGGCTGCGCTGAGCTGCCAGCTGCTTGTTGTCTGTTGCTCTAATGAGAGCAGCCAGTGTCAGGGTGAGGCGCTCAGCTTTTGCAGGTCGATAGAAAAACACACACACATTAGTCTGGGTAATGGGTTACATGGGACACCTCGCTCACATTTACAGTGTTTGACCTTTGGTCTCTGAATGGAGCTGAGCTGCGAGGCCACAGATCCTCTGATGAAGGGAGAGTTTTCAAAGATGAAGCTTCCATTACCGAGGTGATCTCAACTGAGGAGGCGGGGCCAGGGGAGCGTCCAGCACAGCCGCTGCTTGTTCCTGCATCTCGCCTCTGAATGGATAAATAATTAGATGTGCTTCCTCTCCTCATCCTCCCACACAGGGTTAAAGCCACTGCTCCTCGTATCGCTCAGCAGGATAGGAGGAAAACAGGACTGCTGCCTGAGATGCGGTCAGGAAAGCTGCGAGATTACCGCTCTGCTGCTGCTGCTGCTCTTCGCATCCTCCTCCCTCACAGCTGACCCTCATTGGAAATGGACAAGCTGGGATTCACAGAAATACAGCTGCTTCATAGGCAAGAGGGCACACAACTACAGCAGAGGAGGATTTTGGAGCCGTTCAGATGGATGTGGGTGGAATTTACTGCCTCACCAAAGCACCCAAATGGTTTACTTCAGCGATCTGATTGGCAGTCCGTCTTTCCGCTGTCGCTGAACTGGCTTCACAGAGTCCGCGCAGTCCTAAGAAAACCGTTCTTCACCTTCTCCTCGCTTCCCAGCTTTCTTGCAGGCCCACTGACCCACAGAGTGACCACAGGAGGCCGAGAGCAGCTTAAACCATGGGCTCTGCTGCTCCAGGCACACACTGCTGGGAGTCAGTGACCAGCGTGAAACAGGAAACACTCAAAGTAGCCAGCATTCATTTTAACATAGTTCTTAATGCAAATATTAAATCTTTTTTCTATATTTGTGTAATTTGTCTAGCTTCCTTGTTATGGATCAAAGGAAGAGGAAGCTTTCTAGTGAAGATATTAGAATACAGGAGTCCTGTTAGTGAACAGGGAGGAGGCGGCGTTCTAATTTAGGAAGTGGTGCTTCTTCATGCCGAGCATCATGAAAGAAGGCTTCCTAGATGGAAAACAAAAGATAAAAGAAGAACCCTATTTGGGGGAACATTACTAGTTAGGAAACAACAAGCAAAAAGATGCACGAGGAGTAAGCTAGGAAAACGCAACAAGAAGAATCCTACAGGAAAGGAAAAAGTCTATTTTTAAAAATGCAAGCAGTGAAGTAGGTACCAAAGAGAGAAACTGCCAAGTTTTCGAGTTCGGAAGCCTGTTTTCAAAAAGCATTTCCTGCTGTAACGTGTCAACTTTAATTTAGTCATGTGAGCATTTAACAGCTACAGTTCTCAATATATTTCTTATCTCTTTTTCATAATCTTTTCTCCTCATTCTCCTCTGCATCTGCCTCCTCCACCACCGCTCTCTCTTCTCCCTCATCTCCATCTCATCCTCTTCCTCCTCACCTCAAACTTCATGACCTAAACTGATATCAGGGCTCTAACACACGTAATCATACAAAAAGATGCTTATTTATTCCCGATGTCGACACACTTTCTCATCGTCAGCAGATCAGACCTGCGACCGTCTGTCTCCGCACAGCTAACAGGAGCTGGCTAAACAACAGCTGGTAATAAGCTAACATGCCAGCTAATGTTTGAGTCAAGGGTCCTAAGAAATCACACTTTTGTCCCAATAAACTGTTTGATTACATTCTCACTAAGCATCAGAGTCATTAACGTTATGTCCGCCCTGAAGAAAGTTTCAGTAACGTTGGTTCACAGCAGCCAAAGCAGCAGCGCTTACTGATGGAAAAGTTCTGGAAATGGGACAGAAGTGGGCTTCAGTGACTCGTCGACTGCTATCGGACTCCTTTCACAAAGTTTTACAGCCTCCTCCCGAGTAAATAGTTGTGGATGCTCCACACATTATGAGGTTATCTGATGGGCGCACTCACTGGATAAAGTAACCACAGCGTTTGAGGTAATTCAGGAGTAAAATGTAAAATATAAAATATTCATTCAATACATATCCATTTTTTAAACTGATTTATTGCAAAGTGTTGATATGATAAAATATGTCGAAAAATAGTTAATCAAAAGAATAGAAATGACATGCCGGCCGGCCACGGCCGCTGGGTGGTACAGAGGGGTACCCCCTAACCCCCTTCCCTACAGGTCCAGGAATTCTGAGGGAGCACAACAAAAAAACTGTCCCACTAATAAAGAATCAAGCCGTGATGGCCCTTTTCCATAACTTTTGAGAAAGAGTGATCTGGTTTCACACTGCAAAGAGCACCAGAAGTTAGAGGTGTGCAGGATGGTGCCTGCGAACATCTAACAGCTCCCTGAAGCTGCTCCATCATATCTGCTTCAAAAATGACCATTGTGCTGTTTTCCAGACGCATAGTTGATGACAGCAGTGAGTGCAAAGCTATGAATACTTGTTAATAATTGCCAGCCTGTTAAATGTCTGTAATGCTTAACTGCTGCAGGAATAGGCTGGTTCGTGTCCTTACATAAGAACAAAGCTGAATGAAGCTTTCGATCTAGACAGCAGGGCAGAAAACGCTTCAGAAATACTTTATTTCTATGGTCTTGCCTTAAAAACAGCTCATTATTTTCTAAGTTAGTAATAAATCATACAAAATTTCAAAAAGTTTTGGGTGCATTAGACGGTGGGGATGTATTTTCCCAGTGGAATAACACATCTGTGAACAAATCTTTTCAGTGAGGACGTTATCGGCTTCTCTGTGAACTGTGGCTCACCTGCTCACAGGTAGAAAGCTTTAGAAAGAACTTTGAAGCAAAGCCCGGAAATCGCTTACGGATGAGGTCGTAACATTTGTTCTTCTGCATGGTCTGATGAGTTAGAGCTGAAAGAAAAAGAAACCCTTTATTGTTGTTAGAGGATGCTTTTAGGATGATGGTTATGAGACTGTAGGCGGCTGCAGCTCGGTGATGAAAAGTGGAGGAGGGGCTCCCAAAGTGAGTCTGAAAGATCTTTCTGACAGCGCAGATTAGCGCTAACTTTGAAGGGGGAATGTTGTGACTTCTTGCACAACAAGAAAGGTTGTCCATTCTGGCTTCTAAGGCTTCTGTCATTGGCTGTCGATGGTCTGTCCTTTCCTCTGCAGCGTCCGCTTGTGAGAAACAAATTTACTTGCCAGGTCCGGCACCAATAAATGCCAGTGTAGTGTTCAGAAGGACCGAGAGTGAAAGCTACCAGCAAGTTGTGATGCCACCTCTGGCCTCATCTTTTGGTCCCAACACCACCCTCTCCTCAGTGCTGTAAGGGAGATCCCAGTAGTGATGCTGCTCGATGTAGAATATACCTGCTGGGAGAGGGAACCTTCATTGCCCTTCATGTTATATATATTTTTAGGATGGTTATTATTATTACTTATTATTCCTTCATTCAATATAGACTGCTCAAAAGAAAGAATATTATATTTCAATGTGCCAATATTTAATCAGGAAGAACAGCACTGGCAGCGAGTTAACATTTCAGAGAGCACATTAACATCGATTCAGCAGGTGTGACAAAGTGGATAAAGACGGGGACGGCAGGAGTCGATCATCTGACACAGTTGGAGCCGATAACAGCAAAGACAGCCAGCAGGAAAAAACAAAGACAAATCTCTTCAATTTAAAACCAATGATAATGAATTTGAGCTCTCTGACTTTTTATTTTGTTGTCAAAAAGTAACTGAACTGTCCTTAATGTCATTACCAGCAGCTACTTTTTTTCTTGGATCAGAAATCTTTCACTTGCGCAGGAAGTTGAAGTTCACAGAGATGTTCCCCTCCCCATACAGCTGGAACTGTAGGAGGGAATTAATTTCAGAAATAAAAGAAAGGAGTTCTAATTCGTATCTGCAGGTAATTCCAATAATAAGTCTGTTTTCAGTTTAAGACGCAGAGTTGATGCTGTGGTAAAATAAACCTGGTCTTCTTTGGCTTATATAGGAGGCAGCAGACAGTACGGGAGGAAATTTATAGATCATGATTAAAATAAGACAACCTTTAAATACTCGTGGAAGAGCCTTGAATGCTCTGGCTGCTGACAACAATCTGATACCAAAAAGCAACCAAGCAAGCTCTGCAGTGGTGAACTGATGGAAGCATAGAGCACTGTTGCAGTGTGAGTTCATTAAGCGTTTGAACTCTAGCACAGCTTGACGGTGACTCCGTGGTCACTTTGTATCATCGTATTGTTCACGGTTGCATGTGCCTGCTTTTATTGTTAAACTGAAAGATTTGACATCGAAATGTGAAAACTATGAAATACAGGACCTTAAAACTTAGAGGTAAACTTACTGGGGCGCAGCGGATCGAGGACGATGTGTCCCAGGAAAAAGGGGGGATATTGCCGATATACTGTAACATACCGTGCTGTACTGCAAAGTAAACCAGGGAGCAGGGATTCTATTTCCACATTCGGACTAGGTCCCATTTTGTGCGTCTAATGCAGAGAGGCAGCTTTCATCTTGTGTTTATCCTCCACTGTCGCCTATTCTCTGCATGTAAGTCCTACCTCAGTATAACTAAAATTCTATGCTTTTCTATACAATTCTATACGTTCATGCTTATACATTTAATGGCACAAGGGTCTTCTTCAATTAAAGCTTTATACAGTTATTCTACATTAGCCAATGGTTTGTCAAAATGAGGCAGAAATGTGCCCAAAAATAGCTAAAACACTTATTTCTTTTTCAGAAAATATACCCGATAACTTCCACGCCATTACCTGATTAGTTTTGTGGTGAATCCAAACAGTGTGATGCTGCTTACAGGTGTAAAAGCTAAAATCTGCAAGGTAATAAAGGTGCTGAAATGCCTCCTGCTGTCAGACTAAAACTACAGCTGCTGCAGCCTCGCCTCACACACACCAACATCAATCCTTCTCTCTACCACGGAAAAGTGATGATAATTATCCTCATGAAAAATAAAAGTTATTGCCGGAGAACCTCACACATTAGCCTGAGACTTGTCGGCGTCTGCGTGACTGACACATAGTGTTAATTGGCAACAGAACGATCATGAAGAATTCATGCTGGAATAGCAGCAGATTACTCTTGTTTAATTAAAGATGCTGCATTGCTGCTGCTGCATGCATATTTAAAAAGGCAACATCGCTAACAAAAGCTGATTAACATGTGATGATGTGCAAAGCTAACAGCTGCTTTTAGCATGCGCACACACGCTGGCCACTGGACTGGTTGTCTTCATTACAAACGCTTTGTTTTCATATTGACTGCACGATATATTAAAGTTAATATCAGCCTCCAAATTTTTCCATTCACAGGACGTTGCTCTTCCAGAAATGAAGATCAAAGTCAGAGCTCACTCAGGATAAAAATGTGAACATTTCCATCGTAATAATAGGGCTCATTCCGGAAGAAATGTAATTGTGACAAAGCAGATTAAACCCTTTAAAAGCCAGTCACAGAATACGTGACGTGTTACACGCTTCATGCAAACAATCTTTACAGATTTATATTCAGATTTTTCCCCCTCCAGCTAAACACTAATATGAATGGTGAAATAAAATAAACCTTGCTTTGGTCTGTATGCGTTTACACCAGCACTTGTGCTAAGAAACACAACACGTGCAATTACTTTCAACCGAACAGTGGTGCAAGAAAGGGCGATAAAGCATAATGTGGACATTCTTCTTCAGGCTGAAATGGTGTGGGCTCGCTCGCGCTACAGCTTATTACACCTACACCATGAACAGATTATGAAACAACAGGCCCCTGAGCGCAGACTGTAACCCCCCCAACCACCCCAACCACCCAGCAGCAAAACACGGCAAGAGAACGCAATGATGACAAATGAATGGATTTCTGCTCATTTTTTGTGTAGAACTTTGTGGATCTTTGTGTAGTTGTTTTGTGGCTCCACCTCAAGGTTGATACATTTATATTATCAGAAAGCTGTAAATAAATGAGGCGAAATAATGTGCATATTTGACTGAATAGCACAAGTATTTGAGATTGAATCTGTGTATTGTTGACCATTCTTGAAAGAGATTTGTATCAATTCATAGCTGTTTGCAGGATTTTTTGTGGTCATTGTATTTGTCAAGTCATGTGAAGAGAAAAAAAATCCAATGCAATGACTTAAAAACAGCAACAAACAAAAATTATTGGCTTGGAGCAAAGAAAGGAAGCCAGCATGAGTAAAATGAGGTCTTCTGCAACATACACCTGAACACAGTCTGCTGCAACAGTCAAGCCAAGATGAAATAAAAGAACAAGCGTTTGAAAGACCTTGAAAGAGAGAAACACCTCCATGTCTACAAGATGAGAGAAGTTAGCTTGGACAACATCATGTACAGCAAAGTGTTGGCAAAGATCACTCCCAGGGTTTTACAAAAGGGTTTTGTGTAGATCCTTAAGCGAGCCCAGGTTGCCACCGAAAATCGAAGTCCGAGTGATAGGTTCAGATCATTCTATAAAACAAAGAACGAACACACAAACACAGCTGTATGGTATCTTCGCTAGCGAGGAGGAAGTACAACCCTTCTGATCTCAGGGACGGAACAGGAATCGCCGCACCTGAGACAGAGATGAGGCAGTTTCTCGGCGCGACTTCCTCCTGCAGCAGTTTTTATTAAAAAGTAAAGTCACGTGATGTTACGAAAACAGTTTTACAACACAAGTAACAAAACAATATAATGGCTCTACGTGACCTTATATGGTAGTGGAAGAAACCCATGGAAGGTATACATCAGCCAAGGGGTACGTGACTTCCTTTGTGCATACCTGTGTGTGTGTGTGTGTGTATATGCCGTGGTGTGTGTGTGTGTGTGTGTGTGTGTGTGGGTTCCTGTTGCAGGCGTGAAACAGCCTAAGGGTACGTGGAATGCCGTGACATTCTTTAAGGAAAGTCACCACACGTCCTCCTCCTAACTGTAAAGAAAAACTAGGTGTACATAAAACGATGTATAGATAAAAACAAAAACGATGATAACCAATAACGTACAGGAGAAAGTTTACATTCACCCTGACACCGAGCTTCTAAAAATATGACTTTTATTTGCTCTTTTAAAATAATATTAATAAAGAAGCTTCAATAACTTGAATTAGTCCAGTTATTAGGTTATCAATGGGGGACTTGTTTTGCATTACATTGGCAGGTAAATCTGGGAATCGTCTGCATAGCTGTGAAATGAAATGCCTTTTTTCCCCTCCTCTTTTTCAGTCTTCTTAAAGTATTAAGGTATTTTTTAAATCTTATTTTATTTATAAAGAATTCATTTGTATTTATGATATTTGTATTCTGTCTCTTTGACATTGTTTCTTCCAGAAGATGCTGAAGTGATTGTTTATTTCAGATCTGGCCTTGGATTGTCTCTCAGGAGGAGCTGGAAAACATTGCTGGACCAGAAGGGTCACCATTTTATTGAGTACAAAGTACAGTTATTTTTATGGCGTCATGGGGAAAATCTGGTTGAATAGCACCGGATAACTTTGGAAGTCAAGAAGCGGAAGTTAGGGAAGGCAGAGTCGAGGATTAAATGGTGGAAGCTGAACATGGAAGAATGCTGTTAGGAATTCAGGGAGGAACTGAGACACACTCTAGGTGGTTGTGAACATTTTCCAGATGGCTGGGACAGTACAGCTATAGTGCTGAGGGAAACTGCTAGGAAGGTATCTGGTGTTATCTCTGGACAGAGGAAAGAAGACAAGGATACTTGCTGGTGGAATGAGGAAGGACAGAAAAGTATTCAAAGGGAGAGGTTAGCAAAGAAAAAGCAAGAAAGTCAAGGAGATGAAGACCGTAGACAGGAGTACGGGGAGGGTAGACCACAGCAAAGAGAGAGGTGGCAAAGGAAAAGGTTTAGAGGGAGTTATATGTGAGCTCGAGCTGGACAGGATGTGCACCAGCTCAGGGCGATTAAGGATAGAGATGGAGATGTTCTAAGGAGTGAAGAGAGTGTGATGAGAAGCTGGGAGAGAAGATGACAGAGCACAGTTAGTGAAGCTGTGAAGAGGATGACGAGGGTAAAGGTGGCTGTTCCAAAAGATCTATGGAGTTGTCTAGGAGGTAGGACAGTGGACTCTTCAACCACATTGCTTAACACTTGGAGAGGAAGATGCCTGAAGAATGAAACATGTATTGGTACTGATTTTCAGGAATACGGGTGCTGTGCAGATCTGTTTTAACTACAGAGTGACAAAGCTGTTGAACCATACCATGAAG
>VUQK01016965.1:0-11801 GCA_015106715.1 Bujurquina vittata
CTGTCTACCAAGAGATCCTGAAGGAGAATGTCAGACCATCTGTTCATGTACTCAAGCTGAAACGTACTTGGGTTCTGCAGCAGGACAATGATCCTAAACACACAAGCAAGTCCACCACTGAATGGCTGAAGAAAAACAAAATGAAGACTTTGGAGTGGCCTAGCCAAAGTCCTGACCTGAATCCTATTGAGATGTTGTGGTATGACCTTAAAAAGGCCGTTCATGCTCGAAAACCCTCTAATGTAACTGAATTAGGACAATTCTGCAAAGATAAGTGGGCCAAAATTCCTCCAGAACGCTGTAAAAGCCTCATTGCAAGTTATCGCAAACGCTTGGTTGCAGTTGTTGCTGCTAAGGGTGGCCCAACCCGTTATTAGGTTTAGGGGGCAATCACTTTTTCACACAGGGCCATGGTGGTTTGGATTTTTTTTCACCTTTTACTAATAAACACCTTCATTTACAACTTGCATTTTGTGTTTACTTGTGTTGTCCTTGACTGTTGTTTAAATTGGTTTGATGTTCCGAAAAACTTAAGTGTGACAAACATGCAAAAAAACAGGAAATGAGGAAGGGGGCAAACACTTTTTCACACCACTGTATGTTGGCAACCCGTCTGTGTTTATACATTGGTGAACTGAAGGTTTGCAAATAGAGAGGTCCCACCAGGTGACGTCTGCAATCACCTTATAGTGTCCACCCTGGCTTCTGCGTGCTCAGTCTCCAACTACTTGCAATTGGTCGCCAACAGCAACAAATTTTCCTAGTTGCAAGGAGGTTGCCATCCTATTTTTAATCTAGTGTGACTGAGCCAATAAAGGGAAAGGCACTTAAGCTGCTTGTTTCATACTGAGGGTAAACCATGAATCCTGCAAAGCTACTCTAGTGAAGTCCAAGAATAAGAATATGGAATGAACTGGAAACTGCATAGGTCCACACTATTAACTGCTGGTGTCATCACTGATAAGACCGCTTGGATTAATGTACTTTTTTCTGATTTGACTCATCAGTGATTTGCAGGCTTTGCAACATGACAGTATTGTTGTAGATTTGCACTGTTTATCTTCTTTGGTACAGAAGTGAACCACAGCGTAGTTATTCAGGACTTTCCCACCAGGGAGCACAAAGTTAATAAATTCAGTGGCAGCATACCAACTCCCAGCTGAGTGTGTTTCTAAAGTGGACTGTCGAGAAGCGAGCAGCATTCTGAACTAGGAGCCAATCCCTGGAGACCAAGGCAGAGTTGTCCTTGGCTTTGCTTCTGTAGGGAGGGTAATGAATGGTAGCAAATGAGGACTATCAATGCTTCTAATAAGACTAATGATTCCATGTTTACGTCACAGATTCCTCTTCATCCAGTGCCAGATGTTTTAGTACATGAAGTCCTAAACCTGGCATTCAAGCACTTTAAACACAAAGAGGGGTAAGTAAGCATCGAACCCCAGACAGACAATTGACACAGATGAATAACACCAGACTAAAAAGTGCTGATGAATATACCCTCTTTGGCTTTGCAGTGGGGAGTCAGTCATTTATTTATGTCTGTTTGAACAGACTGGCTCAGTGCTCATTATTTACATTTAAACAAGTACCTCTTGTTGAGCGTCTTGAGTCAACCTCAAGTAAATACACTTGCTTGAAGTGCTTCTGTTGTTGTGTGCATGGTTATTTTGATGGATGTTAAATAACACAGTACTTGTTTGGCTTGTGCCATATCCTTTATTTATTTGCAGGTACTGTGGCCCTAACACTGGCAACGTGCACATCATTGCAGACCTGTATGCAGAGGTCATAGGGGTTCTTACACAGTCAAAGTGAGTAATCTTAGTTTAAGGCTGGCTATATTGTTTATAGCTTATCTATATATAAATGGGGTTAAACATTGTTTGTACAATATTGCATCTGTATTTAAGAACTATTTTAAAACAGTTAATGACATTCTTGAGTTATTGAATTGTATTTTGAATGTGTGTTGCCTTTGTCCGATTAGCTCACCTAGTGTAGCCAATGTCAGCCAGTACTAGCGGCCGTCTTTTCATGCAGCTTAACGTCCACACACCTGTACAAAATGTGGTCACGCATTGCTTTGGTTGTATAGTTATATGCCAGTTTCTCGCGACACAGTTCACATACAGCTGTTCATTTTCTAGATCAAAACAGTGCAGAAACGTGCTGGTTAGTCATGTTTTTATTTTCCAGCTTTCTTATTCACAACTTCTTGTCACAAAGAGGGAATGAGTGCTGCCATCTGCAGCAGCATGTGCTGAGAAACATGTTAGACCCAACAACTGGTGTTGTCCATTAATATGAATATGAATAATTAGTTTAAAGTCAAACAGGTCTGTTGGGAGTTTCGTGAGGACAGCGGTGTTTAAATTTCTATTTAATCTAGTTACACACGTCTTTACTTTTTAGGAGTGTTTTTGTAAGTGTTAAAACTTGTATTTCTGTGCTTGTGTGCTCAGGTTCCAGGCAGTGAGAAAGAAGTTCATTACAGAACTGAAGGAGCTCAGGCAAAAAGAGCAGAGTTCTCATGTAGTTCAGAGCGTCATCAGTCTCATCATGGGCATGAAGTTCTTTCGGGTTAAAATGTATCCTGTGGAGGATTTTGAGGCTTCGTTTCAGTTCATGCAGGTAAATAATACTATTTATGCAGCTCTACAAAATTACACCAAATGTTTTTTTTTCTTCTTGACTGCTGCCCCTTTGTTCAAACTCAGCAGCTCTCTGTAGCAATGGCTCATAAAGCTAAATGAGTAACGATCAGAGGTGAGGTCTGCCAAGAATTGAGTGTAAGTGTATTTCAGGCTTTGCTGGGAGCTGTGAATTGAGCAGTAGCTTTTTCATTAATCTCTATACAGTGGTTGGGATAAAAAATCACTTGCTGTTCCCTCTTACCATTACCGTAATTTCCTACTGTGTTAATGGAACATGCTATGGTTTATGTCCTTTACTCTGTTTCAGCACATATCCTCATTTCTTCCTGTAGGATCTTGTAGACCATAAACCAGTATAGGATATTTACATTTCGTATTGATACTTGCTGTAAAATCTATTACAATTATGTTTGTTTTAATTGTATTATTGACTCTCGTGGGGGTAAAATGTTTCCTTGCCTCAGTGGCTCCATTTATGAGGAAAAACGCTCAGTAACAGGATACTATGATGAATTGCTTTTTGTCAAGTGAGCATTCTTTATTAATACATTAATTTCAGTGCAGTATTTTCCTTCAAAAATATTGTCATGATATTTTATGTGCAGGGATTTTACTGATTTTAAAAACGGGTGCAAAATAGGTTTTGCAGGACTCTATTTTGTTATTTGTAACAGAAACCCAGGTCAGGGTCAGCAGTTCTGTCTGATCAGTGCTTTAGTCTAGAAAGGTTTATGTATATATTTTTGCCTGGGTCCAGACTTATTAATATTTATTCTACCCCACAGAGTTAACTTATGGAAATGCAGTGCAATGACACATCCGCATAATATTTAGCACATGTTGTATCCGCTGTATTCTTGTTTACATGCTTGCCCTTGCTATTCTTCTCTAGGAATGTGCCCAGTATTTCCTGGAGGTGAAGGATAAAGACATAAAGCACGCTCTTGCCGGCCTTTTTGTTGAGATCCTCATCCCCGTCGCTGCTGTGAGTAACCAGCTAAACATTGTCCACTTGTGTACTGTTGTGCAAACATGAAATCTGACTGTCATTTTGTCAGTGAACTAATGTTTGGTTCATCCTCAGGCGGTGAAAAATGAAGTCAATGTGCCATGCTTAAAAACCTTTGTGGAGATGCTCTACCAGACAACGTTTGACCTTAGTTCTAGAAAGAAGCACTCTTTGGTAATAACACTGGCATCCATCGTTTCTCCTCACTTCCTCTTCAGGCCTGACCCTATTTACTTTACATCTTTAATACTTCCTTTTCCTTTTGCGTCTCACTCTTCCTTTATTTTGTCAATATCACAATTATTTTGCCCTCTCATTCAGATAATATTTTTGCTTAAAATAAATAAATAAATACAATCTCTCCCCTTTGTCCATTATATTTGCAGACAAGCTGTTCTGAAGGGAAGAAATTTCCTAAGTTTTTTTTTTTTTTCTCATCCCTATCTAATGTGAAAGGTTATATTGGTGATGCTTCCAGCAGTGTTAGTGTTGTGCTGACTTGGTTAAATAGATCTTCTGGTCTCAGCTTGTGATACTGTTTTTTGCTCTTGGCCTGTCTGTAGTGTGGAAGGCTTTTTGTTTTCAAATGCTAAATTACAAGTAGCGCATACAAAAAATTTAGACCTTGTGAGAAAACCACCTTATTTTGATTCTGACGCTGTCTTTCTCCCCAGGCTCTCTATCCCCTGGTGACATGCTTGCTGTGTGTCAGTCAGAAGCAGTTCTTTCTCAACAACTGGCACATCTTCTTGCAGAACTGCCTCTCGCACCTCAAGGTAATGTCATAATTTACACTCCAGTTCAATTCAGAAAGGTTGCACTCAATAGTAGATTTCACATGAAGTTATTTTAAAATCACTACACTTTGCATAACAATGGCAAACTCAGTTCAACTCATGACACAAATCTGAAAATTATATTCTAGTGGGTTGTGTAAGGTAGCTTACCAATTTTTCCATAAAATAATCAATGTAAAGGTTATTTCTGTCAAACGAAAATAAATCCTTGGTGTCCTGATACTCCATTGATTGAAGATCTTCTCTGTGTTGTGAAGGGTGTGCTCTGTGGTTCTGTCTCAGTATCATAATGTACTGCCCCCTCTATTATCAACAAACCAGATCTGGAAAGGAATAGCACTTGATTTGATAATGAAATGGTAAAACTGTTGTTTGATATATATAAATATACTCAAAAGTGGACAAAATGCTAATGTGTAATTACAAATTCTTTGCGTGTGTCTGCAGCTAATTAAAAAAATTCTAATAGTTTTGTGTGTTGTATCTTTAAAGGCAGTTTAATAAATATCCCACATCAACTCAACCAACTGTAATGCACAATGCATAATATGTTAACTCAAGTGCTGTTTTAACTCAGGTCTGTTAATCTCTCCTCGTAAACCAATTACAAATGGATCAAACCTGTGTTCCTCCTATTTCTGACCATTCAACCCAGAGGCTGATTGACCAAATCACTGACCGACTGCCCGACTTAATGACTGTCTTTCCCATTCTGCATTGATTGTCCTTTGAGGAGACCGTTTGAGCCTCTGGTGGATAAATTACAGTTTGCGTCTTTGTGATTTCCAGTGGTTTCGAATGGCTGTTTGTCTTTTCAGTGACCTCTTTCCAGTATTCACCTTCACCCGAGTGACTGTTTTAGATGTCCTCTATTTGAAAATTATAATCAGTGATTTTTTTTTCCCAAGCATTGCTGCTGATTCAGTGATTGAGATAATCTTGTGGGTTTGTGTTATGGTTTGAGTGTAGTGATGGTTTTAGTGATTTGCAGCGTCTTGTTTTTAACCTTGTGGCTGCTTTTGAGAGTTGGAAATGTAAGGGCTTAACAAATTGGATCATTTGAATACCCGACAAGTCAAATTCAACCCAGGATAAAGAGATTTGTCTCCACCCTGAAACATGCTTTTGGAAACGAAAAACAGCAAAAATTCATATTGCTTAACTAATGATTATTTACTTTTATTTATTTATTTAGTAACTGCACTGTTGAGTGGGGAAAAAATACACGTAATGGTTTCCAGAGATTATAATTTATGTCCTTTTAAAGGGCTAAGGGCTTTAAAGGGCTCCACAGGGTTAAAATACAACATTCTAAGCATGGGTTTCAATGGACCGCGGAGTTGGGTGTCACTTCTTGTTGGCTTAGTAGGTGAAATGGACAAATGTTTTGTTTGTTTTTTTGTTTTTGTCTTTGTTTTTCATCCTTGTGTTCCTTTTACATACTTTCCTTTCGGTGTATTTTCCCTCTCTGTGTGCCTGATTTCCAAACCACAGCACACCGTATTTTACTTTGCCTTTTTCACAGTTTTTAAATGAGTATTTTACTCTATGTTCAAACATGTAATAACACACTAAATACAAATGAACTGTTACTTTACTCATCATGCAAGTGGCATGTTGAACAGTTCAGTTTGTTTCTCTTCTGTTAATGTTGATTTATGTTCTGTGGCACTGACAAGAGTAAAGGCACTTTAATCCACTCTTGTCATATCTGTTTAGGCTCTGTGTCTTTGTTTTTGCTTATACCTTGCATGTGTCCCTCCCCAAACCCTACATTCTTTGTCTCCTGTTATTTGACTTTTTTTCCACGTTGGCTTGCTCCAGATGCCGTCTAACAACAGCATCCGAAAGCAGATTGAGACGCTGCAGGTGAGTTCTCTGGTGGCGTTGGCTAGCTTGATGCTCCCTCCCTTTTAACGGTCCGGGTCCTGATCAGGATGTGAGGTAGTGCAGTTGCCTAGGGGGTGAGGTGTTCTCTGTTGTGGCATTGGAAGTGTTGCTCAGTGAAAACTGCAAATAAAGAGGACCACATGAACTACTTGGAGCTTGTGATGTTACTTCAGGCTTTGTGGATGAGCTGGTTTGTGTTTATGAGCAATGGTGTTGACCTTTGACTCATGTCTAGCTAAATATTTCAATTGCTGATCTGTATTTGCACGGTGAGATGCACAGTGGTGGGAAAGGTACTCAGGTGGTTTAGTTAATTGCCACACCCTGTGTTTCAAGTAATAAACGTTTCATTTTATATGATAAAAAAAGCATTAGAAATAAAACTGACCACATTATAGTTATGAATATGCAAAGTAAGGATTGACACAGAAATGTGTATGTTAATAAAAGTGGGTATTATTTCGTTTTTCTGTATGTGATCAGACTGTTTTTTAAAAAATATAAATATCGAACCTATAATAATATGCCATAAAATATTTGTTGCTTATTAACACAGTTGTGTACTTTTTATCACTTTGTCATCATACTTGTGACCAATGCCAAAAACATCTCCATAGTATCAGACAGATTTAATATGTGGATGATTCAGCTGTAATCACAGGTTCGTGACTACATCAGCCCCACAGTGTTGTAGTCTTTAGTATGGCCTATTTTCTTTTCCTCTTTCACATGTACACCAAGCAAGCTGTTACAGCATATGCAGGAAGAGCAGGCATATGGCAGTGCTGCAATAAAATGCAAACTCCTGCTGTTAATGATGGTAAATATTAAAGTTAGATTTCAGAATGTCAGAAATGATGTTTCCCTGGTATATATTGCCAGAGGGTCAGTCGTAGACAGAAAAAAATATCTTTCGGCATTTAATAAGTTTCAGTGTTTTGTAGCAGTGATGCCTTTAGTTTGCTGGAGTGGGTTTTAGTTTCTTATAGCAGCGACACTATGGTCTCATTGTTTTGTTGCCTTTTTGCCCTACACACAAAACCGACACGTTGGCTGTTGCCAATAAGTGGAGTCTTGATTATATTACAAATGTAAAGGACCTTTAAGAAGCTAAATGACTGCAGGTCGGAAAGGTTGGGGGTAAATAGGTTAGCTGTTGTCATTTGACTTTGGTGTTCAGTTCCAAATGTCAGAGCAAAAGGGAAAAAAATTAAGCTTGTGCTTGTATAAATATCTTTGAAATTATTTTAAAATGATATTTTTAGAAAGCTATTAAAGTTGTTTACCTGCTTCTTTAGAAAGACCGTTATCGCGCGAATTAAAAAAATAAATAAAAATGCTGACACTCAACAGCCCTTTTTAACAGCTTTTTTGTGCGATCTGTCATTCTGTGTGAGTGTTTTATTGACTTTCAGATAGATCAGATAAAGGATCGCAGTACAAAAGCCGCCATGAGAGATTTTTGTTTGGAAACCAGTACAGCAGGACGTTTTACTTCACCTTAATCACATTTACCCCAAGGTCTGACATTTTCCGCTTTCAGCATGATAAAGGATGCTTAATTTAACTGTAAATTAAAACTTCATATTGATTCAAATGGCATTAAATTAAATTGCAGACATTTGTTAGTTTGTTCACTGCGTTAACAAAAGTTAACAGGAGATGTGGCCACAGTAAACTGCACAGTGTTTGAAAAGTGTGGCTCATAGTCGCCTTAAACAGTTTAGGCAAAGCGCAAAACTTCATGTTCATCATGTCACAAAGGTAAAGGCATTAACAGCAAAAATACTTGCATCATGATCACATCACAGGCTCTGAGCCTGTTTGCTCTCACAAAGACCTTCTGAATGTATGCCAGTAATACACATACTTGATGTAGGAGTTGGTAGGCGAGTAAGAAAAAATAAAACGGTGAAATATTTACTGGACAAGTAGTATTCCAGTCCTGTACAACAGTACAGAACGGTTGTACAATTAAATGTGATATTAAATGTTTCCATTTTGATAAACTTGTTCGGTTAAAGACAGTCACTGTAAACTCCAAGGGTTACAGTGACTGTCTTTATACTCAGCGTAATATTGGATTTTGCTGTTGACTATACCTTTTAAAATTCTCCAAGCGTGAAGCTTGGCAATCATCAAACCCATGTGGATGTTCAGTGTTCAGATATTAGTTGGTGACTAGAAATCTCAAAGAGGCCGAAAAACCTTTTTATCATCAGTTTCTTGCATGCCATTGTGTTGAGTTTAATCAAAGTTTCTCCAGACATGAGCAACAAACTGGTCTCTCAGGTAGGTAATGAAATTGTCAAAATGTAATGGATGGATGGCGTATATCTTTCTTTCCTTCTATTTTTCTTTTTAAACTTCTACAGAATAAAGACCCAAAGATGTCCCGTGTTGCACTGGAGTCACTCTACAGACTGCTGTGGGTCTATATTATCAGGATCAAGTGTGAGAGTAACACTGTCACGCAGAGGTCAGTTGCAGAGTCAGCCTAAATATACCCTCAACAGCCCACACACAAACAGTCCTTTTGCAACCCACTGCGGTTGAAAACAAGTCCTTTTCCTTAGAGCCTTTGTTTTTTAGCTCCAAGTATGCTCATACAATGTGCCTGTTTTGTCTCCCTAGTCGACTCCTCAGCATTGTTTCAGCACTTTTCCCCAAAGGCTCCCGCAGTGTGGTACCCAGAGACACCCCCCTCAACATCTTTGTCAAGATCATCCAGTTCATAGCTCAGGTAAGCCTGAAGCACCAACTGGGATGTATTTTGATGTCACAGCTAATACAGAATTGGGCACACACCACATATGAGGTGTGGTTTAATGATTGCTTGTTGGTTATTACAGGAAAGACTGGACTTCGCTATGAAGGAAATTATCTATGACCTCCTGTGTGTGGGCAAGTCTCACAAAACCTTTGCCATCAATCCAGAGGTACAGTGTAGATACGATTTAAACTTCTGATACTGAGAGTGTTTTTATGTTCTCTCTTATCCTTTTTTTTTTGTCTTTCTTCCCAACCAGAGGATGAATATCGGTTTGCGAGCCTTCTTGGTGATTGCTGACAGCTTACAGCAGAAAGATGGGGAGCCTCCAATGCCTACCACAGGGATCATCATGCCCTCTGGCAACACCCTGCGTGTCAAGAAGATCTTCCTCAACACCACCCTCACTGATGAAGAAGCAAAAGTCATAGGTGGATTTGAGTCTTGAACAGCTGACATGCTCAATAAGTTAACATCTGGTAAAGGGGAGGCAGCTTTTAAACTATTCTCTATTTTTTCTAGGCATGTCTCTATACTACCCACAAGTACGAAAAGCTTTGGATAACATCCTGCGACACCTGGACAAGGAAGTGGGACGCTCCATGAGCATGACTAATGTACAGATGTCTAACAAGGAGCCTGAGGACATGATCACGTATGTAATCACAGCTTTCTACTCTTCTGTTACCATCCATGCAGCTGTGTATGACCTACAGTACTAGTCAATGGTTTGGAATCACTCAGATTTATGAGTGGTGCTGTATGACTTATAAACAGGTTCTCATAAATTGTCTGTCCTGCAGGGGAGAGAGGAAGCCAAAGATCGATCTGTTCCGAACGTGTGTGGCTGCCATCCCAAGACTGATACCAGATGGCATGAGTAGACAAGACCTAATAGAGCTTCTAGCCAAGTAATTCACCCCCACTAACCTTTTTGCAAATGCATTGCTGCACACTTCATGTCTTTTAATATCCATCTTCCTGTTGTTGCTCTAGATTAACCATCCACATGGATGAGGAACTGCGTGGCCTTGCCTTTACTACTCTGCAGGCTCTGATGGTGGATTTCCCAGAGTGGCGGGAAGATGTACTTTCAGGTTTTGTCTACTTTATAGTCAGAGAGGTGACTGATGTCCATCCCACACTGCTGGACAATGCAGTGAAGATGCTTCTGCAGCTCATCAGCCAGTGGAGGCAGGCAGTTCAGAGCAGCAATAAGAGCCATGATTCACAGGTTTGTGAAAATATCTGTTTTTGGAGCACTAGTGTAGTTTGTATTCACTTCTTTATGTTTGACATGCCAAACATGTTAAATATTAATATTAATTGCATGTTGTTTTTAACAGGGTTCAAGCAGTGGCCGGTCTCTGTCATTGGAGCGTAATCTTCCTTTAGGTGTGCTGCATGTGGTGGAAGGTTTGGCACTGGTGGTGCTTTGTAGCTGCCGCCCTGCCACACGCAAGCTAGCAGTCAATATCCTTAAGGAGGTCAGAGCCCTGCATACTGCACTGGGCATTAGCAAGGTAATTTCCTTGGGCTTCCAGGGGATAGGCTAAAAACAGTCAAATATGTTTAAACCTGCAGGGAAACAAAAGCATTTAGTGCAAGCACAATTGTAATTAGTTATTGTCACTCAATCTTTCAGGGAGATGAAGAACTGGCCATTGATGTAATGGATAGATTGAGTGCATCAGTGTTGGAGAGCTTCATTCACCTCACAGGCGCTGACCAGGTATGAATAGATTCTCTTTTTTTCTTTTTCTTTCAATCATAAAGTAGTATCTGATAGTATCTGCTCATGTTTTTCTATTCTTTTCTGTAGACCAACCTGATGTATTGTCCCAGTGGGATTGATCTGCAGACACTAGCAGAGTGGAGCTCATCTCCCATCAGCCACCAGTTTGATGTAGTGAGCCCCTCGCACATCTGGGTGTTTGCCCATGTTACTCAGGGCCATGACCCCTGGGTCATCAGTTTTTCCAGCTACCTGCGACAGGAGAATCTACCCAAACATTGCCCCACTGCCATCAACTATGCCTGGATGTTTGCCTACACCCGCCTGCAGCTACTGTCTCCACAAGTTGACATTAAGTATGTTTCCTTCACTTATTTTTCATTCATTATTTTAAGTACAGTTTTATTTATTATTATTATTATTACATTTCAGTGACCATTGTGGGTTTTTCTTTCTTTAACAGAAGGGTACCAACCAATGTTCCTTCTAAGCTGCGCGCTTGTGCAATCGTGCACTGCTCACAGATTCTCAGCGCACAAGAAAATCTATGCAGCGCAAAAAATTGAATCCAACATGAACCGTAAACTAATTAGACCAATAAAAAATTCTTTCCGTACTATTTTGTAGTTTAAGTCAGTGAGTGTCAGGTGTTAAGCCAATGATACGATACGGTTCACTTATGCAGCCAATAATCGCATCCTATTGTGTGTACGTGCCTTGTCCATATGCACCGTGCAGGTTAGCTAGGTAAGAACAGTGTGGTGGAGTTAAGTGACGCGAATGCTAGCTCATTATCACGGCTAAGCAAACTGGCAGGGCGGACATCCACTCAACAAGCCAAAATAAAAAAAGAACCGTTTGCTCTGCAAAACATGCAGCGAAGCCAAAGTAGCAAGCGAGTTTGCCTGGCCAAAGCACGACTCTCACATACAACATAACACACATC
>VUQK01016971.1:14853-26161 GCA_015106715.1 Bujurquina vittata
CTTATGCGTCCTCCCAGCTGATCGGTGCCGCCTCTCTTTGGGTCAGGGACAAAGAGGAGGATCAGAGCTGCTGCAGTCATGCCTAAAATTGGGGACACCTGAAGGGACAAGAAATCAGTTGAGCAATCAGAATCAGAGAGCTACGAGGGCTCACATCATGTAAACATATAGCAATGCAGCACGAGCTAGACAAAGAACATCATGTTTACAGTCTGAATGGACGGCTTCTGCGTTACGCCTGACATCCTATATAAGCCTTCTAAAATGAAGGGCATTCCCTTTGCTTGCTCTACTTTCACCGTGTGTGTTCACGTGTGGGCGTGGGCCAGTCTGTGGGTATAAGCATACAAGAGTCTAAAAAAGCCTTTTTGGCTTTGAGAGCTGCTTTGTGAGGTTTCAACGAGGTGAAAACCTCATAAAGTGCCCATCTGCTGTTATATTCACTATCATCTTTTATGGGTTAGGTGGTAGCATGTTTGTACCTGTGCGTGTGTGTGTGTGTGTGGCGGAGACAAAGACAAAAGCCAGGATGGGATGCGTTAGAGTGGATTTGTTTGAGTAATACAAATTGCTCACAAAAGCAAAACCAATTTCATATGTCAGGGGAAATTCCTCATGTTATATTTCGATGCTCATAAAAGCCCATTTATATGCATAGGTACCGTGGTGCTGTGAAACACGAGTGTGTGAGGATGCGTACGTACGTGTGTGCGTGTGCGTGTGTCCTTTGAGGTTTTCACTGGAGGAATAATTCTGCGTCTGGCGTGGCTCATAATGCAGCTAATAATGTGGCTCAACACAGTGAGTGTGGTCTCAGAAGTGTGAGGATTACAGCAACAATGATAATTTCCTTTCCCATATTGTGTCTTCTCTCCAGGCTCCTGCTTGTGCGGAGCGACTTCACCGAGTCAGCATCTGCATCAAAAATCTTGTAATGCGCTTTCAGAGCGAGGCAGCGTGATGGAAGACGGTGCTGGTCTCACTGAAGTGGAAAACAAATATTCGCTTTCCTGGGACAAGTTACACACTTATGTTCCTTCATAATTACTCTAAAACACAAGGGGGCAGCGACCTTTAACCTTTGACTCCCACGGGGTCCATTAGATGCTTCCTGTGTGGATGGTGGGCTATCAAATAAATTAGCTACTCCCCTCTCCTGCTACTCATTCTTTGGATCCCCTTTGTTCCTTCATGCCATCCACATTTTCAGGAAGGTAGCTGGAACATGCCGGGCAAAAACAAACGGAAGCGCCGCAGTGTTTTTTCCTCAAATAAGGATATGCTGCACAGAAACCGTTTTATGTCTTCTTATTTGTTTTCCACTGCATGCCGCGCCGGTGATTAATTGGCTTTGAGATTGTTTTATTGGAATGTCAGTGTGGCTGCTTTGGAACAAGCCACCCTGCTCTTTGTTTTCCATTTAATGCTCCACAACAGCAAGAAGAAATGAACTTCCTGCCGAGGAAGCTGCCGCATCCTGGAATCTCTTCCATCGCGAGAATGTTTAATGTGTTCCTTTAAATGTCAGTCAGTTCGGACGAAGAGTGAGGTCATAATTAGTTTTGAGGTAAAAGGTAACCCTGAAGTCAGCGGTTAATGGGGATTTCACTGGTCCTCTCCTTTATGGTTGGTATGACAAATAGAGCAGTTCAGCTCTAAAAATTTGGCCTCAAGTATTAAGTTGCAGCTTTGATAACAGTGACGTACGCTGCAAGTTTAACACTTGTCTCCCCCAAATATGTAGTACAGACATGCTTTTTTTGCAATACCCTATCAGCAAATTTCTACAGATGAATTTCTCTTGGGAGTAGAAATGAGCCTTTTATCAAAAGAGATCCAGATTAATTTCTCTGAGCAGCTTCGTGCATTTTGCTCAGCAGCAAAAACAATCACTGCCCCGCTACAACATTTAATGCCTATTAGTTCATCTCCTGCAGGTGATTCTTGCTTTCTATAAACAGCATCTTTTCATCAAATGTTTAATTAGGCTCAGATACAATTTCATCTACTTTCTCTTCTTGTACTTTTTTGATGTGATGTCAGGAGAGATTGGCTTGACCGGTCACAGTATGCAACATAGCAAATACCAGTATTGCTTCAAGAACGATGAAAATAACAGAAGCCATGAGATAATGGCAACGGCTAAACCAAATGGTATGTTTCCTCAAACTCCTGCAGTGAAAAAGACACTATTCACAGGATGAGGAAGGTCTGACACCTTGAGTCTTTTTTTCACACCAGAACTGTCATTTATCCTAGTTCAGCAGAGACGGCCTCCATGAGCAAAATTTAATGAAAGATAAATGTGTTTACAGCAGCTGGGGTAAAAAGCTCGCACCAGCCTTGGAGTTTATTAGAAATCCACTTTCCTTGCTGCCGCTATTGAAACAGATCAGAACCTTCACAGCGTGCTTTTTTCTTGTCTGAACACATAATGGAAGATGATGTCAAACGTTTCTTTTAAACATTTTCAGTAATGGTTCTGTAGGAGGCTGGAGATAATGCTGATGTGCGTTTGAGCCTCTCTGTTCTGTCGTGTCCCTGAAATGTTAGAGCCAGTGCCCCCCTCCCACCGCCCCCACACATGATGGTGATGCACTTACCCTTAGTGCCCAGTGCCAGTCTCCTGCAGCCTCCTTGGCGCTGGAACCCAGGATGTACCCCAGTCCACTGCAGAGGGAAATGCAGATAATGCATTAGTATCAAAACACAACATGTATTGTATATTACGCTGCGCCTGCTCCACTAAGGTTTATCAGTGTACTTCACTTAATAGGATAATGGCTTTTCCCAGGGTCAGAGTGTTGCTTTTGAGACGCTATTCTGCTTGTGGTGAGCATTAATCTAAGTTACTGTTGCCTTTCTTTCGGCTTCTGGCCATTCTTCTATGGCCTCCGCCATGAGAACTGCTTCTCACTGTTTGTTTGTTTTCTGTTTCAGTTCATTTCAGATTATGTGGAAAAATTTAAGCATATTAGCAGCTGCTGAAAAGCAATGGTACCATGTTTGAGTCACTTCTAACCTTTGTCTGATAAATCACTGGCTGTTTAGATGTGTGCTTTAAAAATCACAGGAATTATGTGTAATTAGTCGAGTGGCCGGTCAGTGTGACTCAGTAACATGCGTCAACTGAGTCTGTCATTTCCATCACTTAAGCTTGAGCCTACACTACTACACACATCCTGTTTTTACGCTGATTAAAACTGTAGTGTTTGAGCGCTTGACATGGAGAACTTATGACGTGTTAATGATCAAAGAACCGGAATTAACCGTTTGGTCTGTTTGTGAGCACGTGATTTGTGTGAGCAGTCACAGCGTGCAGGTGCAAAGTAATTTCTGTGAGAAACGGTTTTCTGGCCACAGGGTTCACTATCACGGTAATTTCACCGTTTGCGTTTTTTAATGGTGTTTCGTGTTTAACAAAGGAAAACTGCAGTAAAATGTTTGAGGGGAAATGTTCCGAGATTAGATCAGATCAGATAAACGGCTCTCTATGCTATAATAAGCCCCGGAGAGCAGAGCAGCATCAGCGTTTCAAGGACAAAACAGATTCAGATTGACAGTGTTCTTAGACTGACAAATAAAAATGTGGGGATTATCTTCAAAACAGTCACATAGTAAATACAAAGCTGGTGAGCTCGTAAGTGATGACTGTGACTTGGACGGCTTCCAGGAAAAAATGTAGCTGTTGAAAAAGAAGCTGTTTTACTCCCCTGATGCTTCGATGCAGGACACAGGGGGTCAACAAATGACTTGATGAGTATGTGAACATCATGAGCCCTGCAACAGGCTGGCGACCTGTATTCCTGTACACCCCCCCCCACACACACACACACACACCCTTGCCCTATGATAGCTGGGTTAGGCTGCAGCCCACCCGTGGCCCTTAACTAGATAAGTGGAAGAGGATAGATGGATGGATGGAAAGCTGTGCCACCCCAAGCCTGACGTGCAACAATATGTCATTTTAATTTGCTTCTTTTCACAGTTTGTTTAACCTCTTCACTCCAAATAGTCATCTGCATGTGCAGAGTCTTCAACAGAAAATTCCCGTTTCAGAATGACAAACTGGAAAACCAGAGGAGGGACAAAACATGTTTAACTGGTTTTACACACACGGTGGAAACAATCTGCCGTTGTGCTTCCATGCTTAGTTTTCCATGCTTAGTTTTCCAAAAATAACAGTGTAGAGCAAACATGCTCAGACACCATATGATACTTCCAGTGAGTGACTAACAGCTAATCTTATCAAGGTCCAGCTAGAGAGTGTTTGAAAAGTTCAACACAACAATAAAACTTGACCATGAAAAATACACTCAAATCAAACACCAGAGTGACCCAGAAACATTTCTGTGTGGCCGAGCTTGAAAAAGATGGGGTTTAAGGAAAAAAAAGGAGGGCAGGGGAATCCATTTCCTCTAAATCCAGTCTAATTCCTGGGGTCATTTCCTGGAAATGGTCATAACAGCCTTAGTAAAGACAAACAAGTGGGAGAGTGGATAGGATGTTTGACCACACTACACCGAGGCCCCCTCTTTCAGCTTCTATTGTCTGTGTTGCCGGGCAGTTTACAGTGACCCAAACAATTTTAGCAAGTCATAACACAACCACTCAAAGGGCAGATTAGGCTTTCCTTCTCTCATCTGTGTCCAACCTGCTATTAAATACCAGCTATAATGACAGAAATCTCAAATAACGCTCATGTTTACAGCAATGCAGAATATGCACCACTTCACGTCTCTCCTCGTGAGTGTGTCTCCATGCAAAAGATGGAAAACAGCATAGCACGCAGCAGCTCTGGCACATGGAAATCAAGAACTGTATATAACCATAAACCTCAAGTGAATCCTGCGCTGCATCACAGGTACATTCGTCTTTTATTACTTGGCTTTGTTTGTTTTCTCCCTGTGGCCCCTTTTTCTGATTAAATGAACTGAAAAGACTAGAGATTTGAGCTTAATAACACCTCCTCCTCACACATCCCCACGCCGCATCTCCAAAAAAGCCTCCAACCCTTCTTTAAGCTTCACATAGGCAATTGAAAGTTGAGATTTTCTTCTGCGAAGGCCTTTGTGAGGCTGCTTCTGGAAAAAAAGATAAGAGCGACCTTCCCTATGTGAGGATAATTTCATTTATCTATATGAATGTTCTGGAATTCCCTTGGATTTAACTTCTGAAGAACAGGCTAGATTGGATCAAAGGATTAAAAGATTCACCATCACTAAGGTATAGTTTCAGAAACATTCAACTCCCAAAATAGCTTTTTATATGTATATATAGCTCCCCAGTGTCTGCTTCAAAAATCCAGGTCCTGTCTGCCTCTTACCTTCCCAAGGGGATGGCCAGGTAGAAGACGGAGAGCATCATGGTGCGGCTGTTACTGGTAAATAGGTCTCCAATGATGGTGGGGGAGATGGAGGAGTAGCTGGATTCTCCGATGCCCACGAGTCCTCTGGAGAGCACAAACAGCCAGAAGTACTGTGAAGGAGGAGGAAGAAGGACTGTTAGTCTTGTTATCTAGCTCAGTGAGGAAACGTTCAGAGAACGATGTTTACCTGAAGTGCCTTTTTGTTTTTTATGCTTCAATAAATACAATTTCCATTAAAGTGGGAAAATCTCAACTCTCCTTTCAGTCTTTGTTATCTCAGTCGTTAATTTGCACATCCCTCTGTTGATATAAGTATGTCTTTTAAATATTCATTCACAAGTAGATCAACTTTTCTCAGTTAATAGATAGGTGTTATATTGGTTTTCCAAAATAAAAGCCTTCTGCTTCCTTATATTTTTTAAAAGGGGACAAATGCACATGTTTTATAAATAAATAAAAAAATCATGAAATCTGCATCTATCCCCATGATATTGCTGCACTGATGCTCTGCACATGCACGTACTAGTCACTGGTATTAAATATAATTTATTATATTATTATAAACATTAGGAGGCGATTATCCTGATTGACTTAATCTGATTTAAATTAGCATGGCATATTATCTTATCAGATGTAATAAGCAGATAATTAAAGAGATGAAGAGGCAAACTTAAAAAGGCTTTAATAAAAGTGAGCATGCTCACTGAGGCACCTGGATTGTTAACTGTTTCCGTGACAACCACTGCTCACTACCACGTTTGCTTGGAGAGAAATCTGGATCCTCCCACAGTGTATTTACGCAACTTACAGACACGGTGCACAGATTAGTGACCTGTCTGTTGACGAATGACTAAAAGTTGCTGCTTTTAGATCTTGAGCCACTTGAGCCATTTGTGATCTTTTACGATCTTTTCCTCTTTACACATGAATTAAAACACTGCAGCCGCTCATAACGTGGCACTGTGCTGTAGCTGTAAGTAGCAGATGCAGAGTGAGGACAACAACACCTTTTTCAATGAGGTGTTTACAGTTTCCTGATGCTACATTGCTGCATTTCTTGTGTTCTGATCCCATGCTGTATATATATTTGTGTTTGTCACATTCTTCAAATGATTTATAGAGTCTATTTTTTTCCTTTAACGACCATTTGGTGGGATCATGATAGGAGCTTTTTGTGTTTGTGGTCACTGGTCTATTATCACCACTTGGAGCAGAAATGCTACCAGCAGTGACAACAACCAAAAAGTTCCAAGCAGCACTGCCAAGGAAGCGCCACAAAAATGTGGTTTGGAAACAGACTTAAGACTACAAAGACATAAAAGAGAAGCGTGAGATCATCTAAACTTTTCATCAGCTTTCAGTCTATGATCTATTAAATCTAATACCTAAGTACATCTTGTACTTAGGTATTTGCACAAGGGTGCAAATGTCAGCATGCCAACCAGGAAGGTTTACCATGTTCGCTGCTACACTGTTACATTTTATTGGCTAATAATCAACTATTTGCAGTTTCTAAATGCATATTCATTTTAGAAAATGCGTTTTTCCTTTATTACATGGCAGACTGTCCTTTCCAATGTGCAGATTTATCTAACAGGACACCAATACTGGGACATTAGATCTTGACACATTATGTAGTGTAAATAGATGTGATTTTTTTCCCCCCTCTCAGCCAGTCATTACTTCAATAAAACAAATATTCCCAATGGTTTAATTGATAGAAATGTGCTTCTGTATTTAGTCCAATAATAATAATTAGTAATGTTGATCTCCAAAGTCGGTGCAGTAAGAGATGTAACAGTATCTAATGAGTGCTGACAGACGCTGTGGTGTACAGTGTATGTGTTTTTGATTAACAGTGTATCTCTTGCTTCCAACTCTTCTGTCATTTCAGACTAAGTCACCCCCCACCTTTCCCGCTTTCCCGCCAGTCGATCACATGATCTTCCCCGCCCCTCTGCTCATCTACACTTCACTCCCCGTATTACTGCCCTCATGAATTGTACTGAGAAAACAAAGACAATTCCTGGCAAGATTGTCTTTGTGTTGTCGCCAGAGATTTCCAGCTATTCATAGATGTGTTTTTTTAAACCTCTGTTTGCTAACCTGGAATTTTTTTTCCCCTGACCCTCTTTTTTCTGTTTCTGCCTGCTTTGGAAGTTTTCCCATTTCAAGCAAAGTACAAGTGGACTTTTACCTGTTTGTCTCTGAGTCATGCAGTTGGGCCATTTGCGTCACAATTTAAATACTAGGGGAGCTATCAAAGACGATATCATCATAAAAGGATAAACTGTCCAAAACAGAAAGAAGGATCATCAATCCATGCAGTCAGCTGTTCTCATTGTCCTCGTCTCACACTCTTGATACATATGAGAGAAGACTGCGTGAACTGAGTCGTGCTTTCCCCAGAATTAAGATATAAATAGAGTTGAATTTGGAGATAAAAATAACACAAAAAGTATTAGAGGTCAAATTTAGCTTTTTTGTTCATAATCAGGAGTAATGAGCAACAGACTGATAGTAATATGCTTCAAGTTTCAAATTGCTGAGGAGTGAGTTTTAGTTTTGTGAAGTAATCTCACAGTCATGGGGAAAAGTATGAAGCTTCACTTTGTGACAGTGGTGGATTTCTGTTATGTAAGATCTGACTTCTGAATCTTCTGCGAACCCTTCCAAAATGCCCCGCAGTGTCTTAAATGCACAATGATAGGACTCAGTTGTAAGTGGTCATTAACATTTCATTACATGTCATGTCTCTCATCTCTCATGGTGACAGCGCCACAGTGCAATTACATAACAGCCATCTACTCATGTCTCATTTGCCTGGCACACTCAGGAACATGTCTTGAGGGTGGAGTTACAGTTCGAGACAAAGGACATGAGCCATCAGCGGCCTTTGCGGGATTTGTCAGAGCCCCTTAACTTCAGCTTATCCATAAGCAGCCTCGATGTATTTCCTGCTTAGGCAGGGAGCTGTGAGCTTGTCTCCCGGCAGTCGAGTCTATAGGGAATTTAAGTCCGAGGACACCCTCCTGAGACCAGCTCTGAGCTGTCACTTTCTTGCACTGCACGGGACTGAAATGCCATGGCGGTGGGTTTACTTGCTACAACTGTGCTCTGCAGTTATGCCATGCGCTCCATACATTTACCTAACATAGCTTTTAAAGCCACATATTACTGCAAGACTGTCACTTTCCTGTCATTTCTAATATAAATGTAACAATGTATAAGGGGGTATGTATATACACCCCCACATGCGTGTCCATGAGCAGGGCCTTTTACTGTAATATGGTGCCTGCTCTCAGTGGGATACCCCTTCCCCCACTTTATCGCCTCCACGAATAATATGACTGTTTAAAGCATCTCAACATCTCCTAGCACACAGAAGCTTTTAGAGACACACAATCTAAATCCACTTGTAAAAGAGCAGTGGAATGAGTCTTATCTTTGAAAGCACTGTAATTGAGACAACTGTGAGACATGGGCCTTCATTAGTTGACTGGCTGGTAGCCAGTGGGAGAGAGAGTGAGTTAGGGAAGGGGACATAAAGAATGTCTACAAAGGCATAGCGGGTGTCTGACTTAATGAGCATGTCATTTCATTTCGCTTGCCTTAACTTCGAGCATATCCAGAACATAATAGAATAATAATCCTGTCTGTGAAGGGAAGGCCAGGAGGATAAGAGTGGAGGTGTTGTGGTGCGACTGTTGTGAGAGTGAGAGTACCTCTTTACTGATGAAGGAGCTCAGCAGAGTAACAGTGGACCAGAAGAAAATGCCACAGCTCAGGATGACCTTTCTGTTGAAGCGGTCGCCCAGGTAACCGAAGATGGGAGCTGCGACCATGAAGCTGCAGATGAACACTGTGCAAAGAAAAAGGAGGACAGTTTTGAATTTAGTGAGAGAAAATTACTGTAACTCATTTAGATATAGAGTTACTGCATCAGGAGACTGCTTTTATACACCAGAGCATTTCAGTCCTCTGATTCACTTATTAAGTCGAGACCTGTCCAGATCAACTGTCTGGTAGAAGTCAGCCAGAGAGATGGGAAAGGACAGCCAGAGGACACCTCCATTACACTTCACCTACAGCCTCTACAAGAAGCCTTAAAGAGTGAGAGGAAGAGAAAACTAGGACGACGTGTAGCAAATGCTACGAGCTTACACTAATCAACGAGGATGTGGAGTAAAAAATAAAGAATGACAGCGTTTCATGTGTCACAGCTGCGATTATTATTAAAGTAACCGTATATAAGACAATTAATAGCAACACTTCACACACCAACACTGACCCTGACCACTTCATTTCAGTGAGGGAACCTCGATGGTTGCGCGGCCATAAATAATTCCTCCATCTTAATCTTTTGCAAGTGAACTTATGTCGCAGTGAAAAGAAGTGCTCGAAAATGTGTTTCCCTAATTGCCCCGACGCTGACTGGACAACTAGGCCTCAATCTCAGAGGTTTTTAATTAATATTTATGAGACTGGCTAATCCAAACAGAGTTGAATTTTTAAAGCTTTCAAACTGAGTTTTGTGTCTTTGCGAAGGGGAAAGGGCAGGGATGTTACTCTTGACAGCAGCGGGAGGGGATGGGGAGGCAGGCTGGAGTGTTTTGACACATCATCAGCATAAACATTCAGAGCAGAGGAGATGAGAGAGAAAAGCGAGGATGGGGGATGTTATATAAGATACATTCATCACAGTCACACAGCTGCTGAGGCCAACCATCAGGATAAGGGACAGTAATCAGATTAAGGCATAACTGTAGTTTTGGACATGTGATATTTTGTTCTGATAAAAAATGGGGGGGTAAATGTCCTTTTGAAACCCTATTTTGAGGCTAGAGTTACCTAATATACTGTAAAAGCAGTGGTTTTATGTAATGATGTTGCAGGTATTTAAATGAAATAGCTCTGGGCAGGTAGTTAAGCTGCGATGCACCCTGACAAGTTCACATTTTACTTGATTGAAAATTGTATGTACATCATAATAAATGTGTGATGCTGTAACATTTGGCTTTTTTCTTTTGATATTGGTTCAAAGTCCAAAAATATATAATAAAGGGATTTTTGCTAAAACAAAAAGAATAATAAATAAACATAACCTATAAAAAGATGCAGTAGTATGCGCAAAAAAGGCATAGATATATTTGATTTAAAGTACTTTGTATGAGTATAATTATACCTATGTCTCAAGATGTAGGTTTAGTGATGTTAATTAAAACCGCAACATTACTTTATGTGAAATTCAAACGTGAATATGCTTTTATCCATCCTGTTAAAAGCCAACGTGACTTTGCTGGTGTTATTTTTGGGGAAGAAAAATCTCATTTGAGAAAGTGAAACGTAATCTGAAATCTAATTCTAATTTAATTCCCGCTATTACTAATGAAGTTTGGGGTTTCACTGGAGCTGGGATTGTTCCTAATGAGCATCTCACATCTCTCTCCCTCTCAGCCTCGCTGCTCTCCTACTTGCCTCCATCACGACCATTTACTTGGCTGAGGGCTACAGGCCTATTGTGTAATGCTAAATGACTCTGATGACTGCTCCCTGCAGGCCCTGGTCTCTAAAAGAGCTTTGCCAGCTCACCCTGCAGCCATAGTACTGCTGGAGTTACCCATCTGCACACACACAGACACACACACACACATACACAGAACTAGTGGTTTTGCTGTGCCTACTGAAGATAAGATGAGGGAGTAGGTTCATAATCAACCACCACCAGCTGGTCCATGTGGGTTTTAAAAGCCGGGGGACAGAGATCACTCCTCTTGCTGTTCAGCAGCCTGTTAGAGACACTGCTGATGACCTGAACTAGGACCACACACACACACACTGTGTGTCTTATTTTATGTAATTTTGTAATTTGATGATTTCGCGGCTCATTTTCACCTCTTAGCGGTACCGGCACATGCGAATCAAGTCGGGTAATAATAG
>VUQK01016971.1:39534-60576 GCA_015106715.1 Bujurquina vittata
GCACGCACACACGCACACGCACGCACACACACACACACACACACGCACACACACACACACACACACACACACACACACAGCCTGCTGAGAGGGGGATTCCTACACCAGATGGTGGAGCGTCCCTCCTGGACAGAGGCTGAGTTAGCCCGAGCCACACCCGTCTACACTCACCCCACAATGAAGGTACAGTTGGCTAAATGCTATTTCAGATTAGCAAAACGGTTCAAGAAGTGGAGATTCAGCCACTATTTGATACAGCCATATTGTGACAACTCAAACAAGATAAGCTCTTCAAAACGCTCGCAAATGAGTCTGAGAAGTTAATACGATACACACAGCACCCGTTCAAATGTGCATCGGTTCAAATAAGAGGTGGAAGTCAGATTAAAGCAAGTGTATTGTATGAGATTCATGTGCAATGAGCTGTGTAATGAATTGCTAAGCTGTAAGGGATTACAGAGAGCCGGGAGTTCAGTGTTTGTGTAGCAACTATCTTCTATACTCTCATAGAGGCAATCAAACTCTGCCCATTTGATTTCTCTTTCACAATGATTAGCTGGCACTCCCAAAATATTTCATCTTTATCAGTATTTGCACAGTTTTTCTCACTCAGCTGTGCAAGTTCTAGTTCTGCAGACTAAAACGATGTTTTGAAAAGAGGCGCTCGGTGATGGATCTGATTATTGAGGTGCTGCAACCCTCGACCAAGCCGGCAGCACCCAGTTTAGTTGCCATGGCAATGCTGCACGGGTGCTCAAAGATATAAAGGTCAAGATACCACGAAGGAATTTAGCTTTCCAAATGTCCAAACTAGTTTTTTTTTTCCCCCTCATGAAAATGATCTGCCTTACATCTTCATCCAGTCATTCTGATTCAATGCAGCAGACTTTTCTCACAAAGCCGCACCTGCTGAAGCTCTCCTAAACTGCACAGGTTATTCCACAATGCCTGAAACCTTATGTAGCATAATAACATCTGTAAAATGAGAGGTATGTCACATGACATCACTGCTGTCTTTGTGAATATATTGCATGAGAGTTTCACAGAAGCATTTAATTAATCAGCGTTCTTGAATTTCTGAAGACTTGATGAGAAAGAAACATCCCGGGAATGTGGATTTTCCAGACTGCACACGGCTACTTTTTACTTACCATTTTCATTTAAGGTAACGGCACTCACGCAGCAATGCTCAGTGGCAGCTACCGGGCAGGCCACTCCCTTCCTAATATACCATACACTCCCTTAAGTTTGTTTCGTTTAGCTTCAAGCAAAACCAAAAATGTATCAAACAGGCTCAAAGCAGCCAGCTGTCAGTGAACTATTACAGCACAGTCGGCCTTTACGATCAACCTGTTTTGTGACGTGTAACAGTCACCACATGTTTGTCATGAATTTTTGTATATGGCTGCACACTGCAGTTAAAACAGAGTTGACACAGAGTCGGGTGCAGCGTGGGGCTGACACTTATTCCAGCCGCTCATAAAGTCTGCCTTTATGAACGCTTTTTTCAGCGTCGCTTGAGCAGAAATGACTCCAATTGGTAGAACGTTAACATGCCACAAATGGGGCATTCAGAGTAATGAATGGTGAATGATCACTCCTCGATATGAAAAGAACTTTCTTCCAGCCTTATTTTTTTCCATTATAAGGACACCAGAAGATTGCAGGCTTATAGTAAGGATTAGAATTTCAAATTGAAGGAACGTAATCCAAAAGAGAATATTGATAACATATCCCAGGTTTGTTTTTTATGTTTTGTTTTGGGGTTTTTTGGCTTTACTGAAGTGTGAACAACAAATGTTTAAATGAGTGTACATAATGTTGTTTTTGCAAAGCCAGCTCTTTTGCAGTGACGCAAATTTGCCCGTATTGCTCCACTGGGACCACCACACACTCACAAATACACCTTAAGTGACAAACACACCCATGCCAACACATGCCACACCCAATACAGCAATACACGCAGATTTACTTGCAGAGGACAGATTTCATTTCATATCATATGCCCTACAGAGACTTGTAGATCTCCAGCCCTGCTCATTCTATTTCTGCTCAGAGAAACTAGGCTAACGGAACGAGGGACTCGCAGTCCAATTTAACAGGGAACGGTGAGGGTGAGATGCAGAGACAGAGCAGAGGAGTCATGAGGAGCAAAGTAAGATGGTGGTTATATCAGATCAGTCAGGACTGGGCTGGTTAGTGTAGCATATGTTTCCTTTGTTTATTATAAATGTGTGTGTGTAGTCCCCTTTCCCCTGGTTTCATTGTGAGTAAGTCTAAGTGAGAAGGAGCCAATGGATGGAAGTCATTCATTCTGGCTGGAGTGTGACAGGCAGCGGTGAACCGCTCTGCTGATGTGGCCAATCTTTCTTCTCCATTCCTGCAAAGAGGGTGATTTCTTTTCATGTGTCACTCCCCCCACATTTATATAAATATATAAATAAAAATAGTTTGGGAAGAAGAATGAAGAGAAAGTGTCTCTTTTCTGGTTCCTCTTGTACCCAATTTTTGTACTTGAGCACGTGACAAGTAGAGGAAACCGCCCTGGGAGACAGCAGCAGAGTGCAGAGGTAGGCCGAGCTGCAGAGCGGCTCAGACTGCTGCAGAGGAGAAAGCTGACCACAAATATGCCCGACTGTGGCCGGCGGGCTCCTGACCGACTGCTCTCCTCCCTTGCCATGTGGCCGCACTGGGCGGGGGAGCAGTTTTTCCATTCCACTTCCTTTGCCTGCCACACAGAAAGGAAACGTGATGCAGATGTCTGGGAAACAGCGTTTAGAGTTGCCTGCACGGGAGGGCTTCAGAGGATTCCCCAATAAAATCAACAGAGACGGGGACTGCGTGAGTGCACACTTGACACTCCTGCTTCCCCTGGTAGCAAGTTGAGCGCAAGATGTTAACCAAAATCACATGTGCTGTAAGCCATGTTAGAACTCCAGTAAGATCTTTAAAAAAAATGTAAAATAGTTCTGCACAAATTTCCTCCCACACTCCGACAATTGATCGTCATTGAACTCTATGCAAATTCACTTTCCTGATAGATTATGTTGTGCTGTGAACACTGATTCTACAATTTATCTCTCGATAACTGAAAAGGTTAATGCAACTAATGTCACAGTGATAACTTTCTAGAGTTGTAAAATCCTTCCTGCAATATCATAATTCACTGTGCAGTGTTTTGCCAAACTGTGATGAACCTTCACTTTGTGAATGCATTATTCAAACTCCCCTCGCTGCACCATTTTTCATCTTCTCACCTGTGGCTAAACGCAAATCCTTTTTCAGAACATTTCTCCTTGTGTCAAGATGAACCCTGAATACTTGTCATATATGCACGATGAAAATAAAGACTAAAGAAAAACAGAAAGTTGATGGTTGGTGGTGCGTTTCTTTTCAATTTTGCTCACTTGGCTATCTGGATATGGGACAAAAAAAAACGCAAAGAGTAAAGACAACTGAGGGTTTAGGTTGATTTAAAGATTGCAAAGATTAAGAGTGCTAAACGTTATTCACACAACATATTCAAAAAAACCTCCTTCCACTGTGTGATGATGAATATGCTGTTATTTCAGAAACAAAACCCTGTGACACTCGAGACAGCTTTCACTCTAATCTTTTAAATTTGCGACAGACAAACTGGGGCGAAATCAAATTAAACTCCTGTAGGTTTGCCAGCGTTACCACTTTGATTAATACGGATTTTTTTTTTCCTCCTAATTTTTCCTTCACTAATCAAAAGCTTGAATTCAGCTCAAGGGCTGCAGTGCATTAGTCCCAGCCAGTACGTGCTAAATATTTGATGGCACAGGAGCGGACGCACAGTGAAGCATCAGGGAAGCAGGCTAAACGTATAGCTCATCAATAATACATCCGGGGGGCCAGTCCACTTGTTTGTATGAGATAATCCATTAGCTGTATTGGGAAGAGATGCAGTGAAGCGAAGCAAAGGTATTCGGGATTAAATGAGCCTGTAAGACTGCCAGGGGATCTCTGTGAGCTGCACTCATTCGCACCATCGCCCTCTCGGGAATACTGAACAGCAGTTGAACTCAACCTTGAATGGAGGAGTGGGTTTATGTGGAATTTAAAGAAGGAGCGACGCTGACCTGATAGAATCATTATAAGGACCCGGACAGTGTTCGGTTTTACAGAAAAAGGCTGAGATGGTATTCCTTTTCACCAAACCACAGAAAATATCCTGAGGTTTACATTCATGTGGCTGAATTTTAGACAGAATCCCACAAAGGTCCTGACTGATGCAACTGAGCTGCCATTACTTCAAGCAGGATGTGCATCTGCAAGCAGCTTTGCCACCCTCCTTCACCCCAGCTCCTCCCTTCATGTTGCATCTGACTTAATCAGTGTCATATGTGTTGACATTGATGCATGCGCTGGTCTATATGGAGGGGTCTAACCACTGATATCCCTTTCTGCAACTTTCCATATTTGCACACAAAAGACTGGGAAGGTGTGCTCCTCCCACCTTATGCTTCCCATATATGCATGTGGAAAAGAGGTCAGGTCCCAGAACAGAGCCATGCCAACAAATATAAATTATTGCAAATGGAATAATCGTGTTTTGGCCATCGAGGTAATGAGTGACATGAATAAATTCCCTTTATGGCACCAGGAATATTTCATAATAAATATCAGGATGTTTATATTTGACAGCATCTATTTGGGAGCAGGCAGAGCATGGTAATATTTGCTAAGCAGCACTACACACTGCATGCTAGGCTGATGGAAAAGCAGTTGCTACTGTAAGTATTGGGTTTTAGATATTAAATCAAAGGATTTAGCAAAGTCGCATTTTGACCTCATAGTGCTAAAGAGAAAAAAAACTTTGAAGTTTTCATAATTTATCTCCTGGGAATCCTGCACAAGTGGTCATGGAAAGCCACTGGCTTTTGGACAAAAACGGCGAACAGGGTATCATATCAGTAAAGCAATGCCACCCCTTGAGCAACACCACTAGTGCTGCCAACAAAAAAAAGCCAAACACAAACAGTACACACTTGCTGAGCTCCTCCTATGTATGGTTATGCAAATGCATGGACATTATCAAAAGGTGGCAAATAACATGGGATATCACCCCACATGTCTGTGAGCCTCGGCGTGTGTGTGTGCAGCCTAGGGCAGCACGTGTGTACTATCAGTAATCCCAGCGCTTTTTTACATAACAGTGAGAAGTCCGGATTAAAATCACTGTGCAGCATTTTTTAATGAGATGTCATTTTTACTCTCCTACCTTCTCCTCTGGTCTGTGAGGTTTTATGATGGGTTGTTGAAACGAGCTGCCTTTTAAAATATACATAATGTCTTTGTTCGGACAGGCTCACTTTATGACATCCTTTTGAATTAGTGGAACATGATCCTGAGATCATTTTTAAAAAGAACATAGGAATAAGAACAGATTTCTATGTTCTCTGTGTGACACCTGAGTCATCTGCTAATTCTGGCTTTCCCTTAATTTAACCCCAGTGTGAGCAGTGATGCATAACAGTAAGATGTCTGACTGTCACGGCAGGTGCTTTTTTTTTTTAAGGAGTGGGTCCACTCCAAAGTGACCTGAAGCTGGAATAGAAGAAAAGAAGACTGGCTAAATTTTGTATTTTCAGCTCAATTTAGCATCAAACCAGCACAGCACAGCTATCTTATCTGGATGATAACAGAGCTGAGCTTCACAAAATGGAGAATTAAAGGACACCCTGGCCCAGCTGATCCCAGATATGAAATACTTAAAGCAGAGTACGGGGATTTAATTTAGAAAAAATGAGCTCCCGGGATTTTTTTTGTAAGTTTTTTTTTCCTCTCTTTAATAGACTGAGCTGTAGTTAAAAAAAAATAAACGTTTATTGAAAACGAGTAAGATAAACTAACCTGGACAAAAAATAAATTAATTAATTACAGACTCTCTGGTTCAGATTCTCTGAACTCAGCAGCGAGTCATTATGAACTGAATGGGTCTCAGGTTTCTTGACTCCAACACGGAGATGGCCTCACATTTCTGACATGCAATTTAGCATCCATTTTGTTTCAGGGCTGCTCAGCTGAATCGCAAAGAGCTTAAGTATGACTGATGAAACAAGGAAGGGTTCTCCTGTTTAGGTTTTTATGTGCACGGCGGCATCAGTGCACGAGCTTCTACTTGCAGACGTCAATCACAATTCTTCACATAACTACTCCATTTGGGCTAAAACTACTGGGATAGATCTGCCACTCTAATCCACTTCATTAAGAATGTGCTTTACTGTAATATCTATAGTCTGAATAATGCTACACTGATTACTGGGATTTTTTTCCCTCCCTTTATCAGGTTTCTAGCTGAATTCCCGACATCTCAATAACTGCCAGAGGGAAGACCAATCAAACACATGAGAGCATTTTTATTCTGACTCGGCCAAGGTGACCCCTCAACCACTCTCCACCCTCTACTCCAAAGCGACCCGACCAATGTCACTGTCACACGGTGTCTTCATTCAAGAGGGCAGCCACTAATTTTCAACTTGTCCCAGTTTAGCTAAGAACACGGGGTTCATTTTTCATTGTCTCATGAATTAGGTATGCATTTTATTACCCTCCTCTGCTATTTCAAACACTCAAAGAAACCTGGATATGTCTTCGAATATTGTGCTGGCCTCCAACAGGGGAAAAAACAAGTTGATTTTTTTTTCACAATATGTGTGTCACAATATGACACCACTTTAAAAGCTGAACTTTCTGCCTAATTTGTCAAACACAAGGTAAGTCTGACTGCTTCTTGGCGTGGGAAAACACCCCAAGGAAACTGTTCTTGTTCCTTTCAAACTGCATCCACATACCAGGCCTGTTTTGTTAAAGGACAGCCCACATACCTACCGCACAGCAGCCTCGGGCCATGCACAGTTATCTGTCATTGAACCATACCAAGAAATATGCACAAAAAGCTTTGCAGTGCCGGTACCTTCATCAGCAACCTCAAAGGCAACACGGGTCCTACAACAGGCTTTTAAAACATCACTAAATATCTAAGTCATGTTTAAAAGGAAGCACTGCTGCATTTCACGCCCCCACTAAGACTCTAAGCAAGAGAATAAACCAACATGAATTCAAAAATTTTAAACTGGTGTGGGCCGCCTGCAGTTATGTATTTAGAAATGGACCATTAAACATTAATAATGCCAAATAAGCAAATGAGTGCTCCAACCAGTCCAGAGAGGTGTAACCGACCATTCCAGAGTACGACAAAAACAAACATCTAAACCTAGCCTGTCATTGTCTCATAAACCAATTTTCCCAGCGTGCAGACAGACAAGCTGATTCTGAAGTCTTCAATCAAGATATGCAGTGTAGAATTATCCAGAGGTATAATTACAAGTGGGACCGATTAGGAAACACAATGGGATGATGCCAGATTGCAGCCCGATATGAACTTTAAATATCTGCGTATGTGCATATGTTTTGTTCCTGCCACGGCGCAGTCTGGGAACCCAAAAGACAATCGCTCATCCTCAAGGGGGTTCAATCCTAAATGTGAGCCTCTTACAGCAGAAGAAACACTCAGTGCTGTTAGTGAGTCCACCTCTGACCCAGGCTATTAAAAGGACGAGCTCAAACTCTGGCAGAGGTGAATACCCTTATTTCAGCACAGCCCTCCCCACAAACATAGCGACAAACACAGTAATGAAAAATCTGCTGCAATCACATCGAGCACGACACATGACAGATATACGCAAAACAAATAAAAACAAAGAGATGATAAAACACATGAGGCAACTCACACAAAAACACACACATAGCCTGATTGATGGATATCAGAAAATAGCATAATGCCTCTACCAGGCACCTGCATTTACCTAATCTCATGCAAATTGTGAAAAGCACACTTTTTAAATACAGTCGTAACTAAATAAACGCTCGAAGTATTATTGTAGGAGCTGCGGGAGCTTCCAGGAGCTGAGAGCTAATATTACTGTAGGTCTGCGTTCCCAACCGCTGGGTGTAACTGCAAGCAGGTCAATATTAGATTCCTGTCCTCTCAAGAGCAACTTGTTAATGTGTCAGAGAAAATCCAATTTCAGCGTGTCTCAGGGCAGCGCGGTTTCATCACTTCTAACAAATTCCAAGCTTTTGTCCTGTTGATCAATATCCATTGTCTGTGCGTGTAATTTTGCAATGATACCAAATGGATTGCACTGACTTCTATTTCCATTTCTTCATTGCATGTTTCGCCGGCCTCAGCCAAAGCACTGCTCTCAGGGGAACAATTGAATATGACCTTCACAACACAAACGTTTCACTTGTTTGTGCTGCTGTGTTTTTCTCCCTTCATGTTGTTATTTCTCGCGGTGTGTGTTGAAATGGAGGGTTTGGCGTGGCTGGTGGGAAGCGAGACATACAGCGAGCAGTGAAAAGGTCAGGGAAAAACATAACGGGCCTGTCTGTATATGAAATAAAACTAAACGTTAAATGTTTTAATTTTAACAACACTACAGCTCTACCCCGCGATAATCACGATGGAGGGAATGCCACTTTTTTTTTTTCCTTTCACATTTTTCACGCAGGGATGAACTGATTTTTGACAGCGTGTCAAATAACACCAAAGTGCGCAACACATCTCATATCTTTCCTCCCTCCTTCCTGCGATCCATCTGCACGAGGAGACAAATCTCAGCATTTTCATCAGGTAAACACTCCTATCTTCTCAGATAATGACACAGGAAAGGAGGGGCACAACTTACACTTTGAGGATCAGTGTTTGGAAAGAGCGCGATAAAAACTGGGAGAAAAAAATTACATTTCTGCTCATGATGTCTTATTTTTCTTTCCCTCTTAAAAAAACTCCCAATTGGCCTGAACTTAGCAGATAATGTGTTTCTCTCAGGGCTGTAATCCTAAAGCAAACCCTTTACACCAAAGAAACCACTGCCTCTTCGTCCCTGTGTCCACAAACACTCCTGCGGCGACAAAGAGGAGGTCAGTGATTATCAAGCCACAGCTCAACTTTACTTGTCAAAGGTCATTTGAGGACTTCAGCGAGCACTGTTGGCTTTTACAAGCTGACTCATCAAACTACTGTCAGTTTAAAGAGAAGCCCAGATAAGAATCTCAATGATAGGAAAACAAACTATATGCAAAATCGGCCCCTCAAATCCCCACCTTGACATTCAATCCCATTAAAACGTGATAGATTTAGAACATTTGTAAGCTTCCTTGTCCATGACTTAGGATTCATGCTCTCACAGTCAATCAAGCGCTCACAGATGTGAATCAGGTTATGTCAATTGAGTCTCATGTTGGTTTTTAGCATTACCGTACCAACTCAACAGCTGCCATTATGATTGCTGCTGCAGTTCACCTGGTTGAGCCCAGACCAGTTTCTACCCATTATCTCACCCCCCCCCCTCCTTCCCGTCTATGCTCAGCACTGTATAGCAGCTAAAACACTGTCCTTCTTGTTTTCCAGTTGCTGTTAACAACAACTGGCATTACCACTGTTGTCAGTATAAAAGAGAGATGTAGCTTCTGAGAATAAAAAGTGAAGCCAACGTGGAAGTGGGGTAAACTGACTGGAATCATTTTAAAACAGCCATCATGGGGCAATACCTGTGGTTGCAAAAACATTTCCAGTGATAGAAATGTATGGGAAAAGGGCCCTGGGACTTAACCTCAGTAAACACTTTCCTGATGAGTTTATGGTTCAGTCATTTTGGGTCATACTGCATAAACATTTAGTCCATTTTGTAAATTTTAGTCATTCTGAGTTTCATAAAGGAGGATTATGAAGGGTATATTCTCCAGCAACTGGCAAGTTAGCCAATGATGGCGGAGTTTCACAGTCAGATACATCCTTCATCTGGTTTCAAAAGACCAAGATGGCGAAGCCGAAAACAATCATGGGTTCAAGATGGGACTTCACAAGCAAATGGAAATCACAGAAGCTGCATCTACTTTTTATTCCGTCTCATACATTACTAATAGAGGCACAATAGGACGCTGAAGCTAGTAGCTTATCTACAGCACGAAAAAAGAAAAAAAAAAGCTTATCTACAGTTGTGAAGCTACTGGTTTCTACTGTTAGCCAAGCTCTGTATTGAAGTGCATCATTTTTAATTATGCACTGCTGAAAAAAGCACAAGTCTAAATATAGGTTAAAAAGTATTAGTTTAGAAATCCTGTTAGAAAAATGTGTAAAGATATTTGCACATGTTGCTAATGCTAATTAGCTATATAAAGCTGTTAATGCTTGGATAAAGCATGCTAGCCTGGTGAGAGCTATAACATTCAGGTAACAAGTCAACTGGAAATAGGGGTCATTTATTTTTTGTTTAGTTCAGTGCCTAACTATGGTGTTGTAATGCTAGGAGAAAAGTACCATGCAGTTGTTTTCAGAGCACCAACATCCACCTGTCCCTTTCACCACATTCAGTATCGTTTCTTCACGGCACCACTCTCAATTTCTAAACCCCTGGTCTGCAACATGGGCAGCACTGCATAAAAATATCCTCTCTAGCATGCAACATATGTAATGGTCTCATAACTGTGTTGACAGATGCAGTTGGTCAGTTTGGGTTGATGCCAAAATAATAGTTGTACGGAGGAGGTGTGAAAGCGTCACCCAAAAGATGAAATAGCGTATTCAGGGGGTCACAGGGTGATGGCTGCTGCAATGGAAGTTTGTCTACTTGACGGTAAAATCTGGAGCAGCCACATGAAAGGGCCTCCACTGGCAGAGGAGGAAGTTCTGTCTAATTCCATCGGTTACTATTACAGAGGTCGGCTAAATCGGAGCCTAAAGAACACACAGACTGTTTTCTTACAGCAGAGGGAATGGCACACTAGAACATAGACATAAAGAAAGATTAGTGGGATATCTGTGGGAAAGCAGTCTGGAAAAGTCCACTTGATAGGAAGTCCACATGAACATCTGTCAAATAGCGTCAATATTTTGCTGCGAACGGTGAAATAAACGACGTCCAGATTTTGCGGTGGATGTTGACTTATAGTCAAAAATGTGGAGAAGTGATGACGCCTCCTTTCAAAGAGATTTGAACTGTACAATGCAGCTCGTCTAATTTGAAACAGCTCAAGATCAGATGGAAAAAGCACGGCGAGAAAGACGCAGCAACCCTATAAAGTAAATTACTAGAGGCCCTTCCATCTATTTAACGTTTCAGCTATTGTTGGGGGACCTTTAATGTGAATGCTATAAAACAACAGAGGGGAGAAGAGTACAGGGTGAGCCAACCAACAGCTAAACTGGGACATGGCTCACAAACCACACTGTTTAGTAGTGAGAAGACGCTTCCTTATCCCGACATATTCTGCAGCAACACTTCGTATTATTGAGAACATCTGCTGTGTCACGTTTCTACCAGAGGCTGAAAAACATGTCGCAGCGACACTGCATTTGGGATGGCACACAGTGACATCATTATCCACTTCTGAATTAAGCAAAATGAATTTATTCTCAAATCTGGCTGTCTTCACTTCTCTTCTTTTCTGTGGAACTGAAAGCGGAGCTCTTTCTTGTATTTAAGCACTTCCACCCCAGAAGGAGCAGTTGTTGCAAGAGATGTGCAGAAAACAGAAAGCAAGCACATTCTTCCCGTCGTTGCATAAAGTGAAGCGGTTAATGCAGAGGAGTGCCTGGGGCCTATGTGGACAGTGATAATAAGAAGGCACAAAAGGAAACTGGACAGAGCTAACAGGAATTAATCTGCCTGGCCAGTCAGACTGGATAGATCACTCCATCTTTTTTACTGTCTAACAAAGAGATGGCCTTAAGAGGATTATTACCAAAGGGTCGACTGTGTCTAAATGCAAGGATGCCAAAAGTTTCTGTGCGTGACTCTCGCACTTGTCCAATGGGATGTGACCCTGTTTGAAGAAGTGCTCCAATGACATCTTGACTGCAACAGAAGTGTTAATCTGTGGCTCCCCAACATTTCTGTCCAGATTAGGCTGCAGTCTGTACCCCACAAACACACAGTTTGTGGGGTGGCTACAGCTAACACAAACCAGGGCTTACTTAATTACCAAGTGCTGTGTGTCTGCCTCACATATCCTCATATTCTTAGGGAAAAAAAAGAAACACTCCTAATCCCCTCTTTATGATAAGCTGTCGAGGAGCTTGGACTGTCTGCTGAGGGACTACATAAGGACCAGCACCAGGATTTAAGGTTTCAAAGCCACCTCAAATTAAATTAAATGCAGTAGCTCTCTAAATCTCAAAGCTCTTATGCACTCTAAAAGGCAAATGTAATATAAGTGGCTGGGGGTTAGAAGACGGCTTCCAAAGGCCAGACACAAGCGACCCGGCCAGAGCATCGTAACTCATCCAGCCGCACCAGCAACCACTCCAATATTGTGTTGTTGAGACCCCATCTAATTTTCCTCCACGGTAATGCTCTGAGATGACGTGAGAAGTGAGTGATCAACCCCATCAGGACACTACTGAAAATCCCAGACACTCCCAATTTCTTCCTCGTCTGCATCACAGCCAGTTGTAAATCTCCAATCTCATTGTGCATTCTGTATAATGACAATAAAGGCATTCTATTCTCTTCTAAAAACAAGAACGGGGTTGTGAGGGAGCACATCAGGTCAGGTCTGAACCATCAGCTGAGCAGCAGCTGGGCCCGAAGTCCAACTCACGGCACAGAGCTTGTAGTTGTCATTCACACTCTCCTTCTCTTCAGTACCCACTGAAACTTAATAGCGGTCTCTTCTGTGTCTGTTCACACTTGGATTTGGCACATAAGTGTGTCTGACAGAAACCAGATCGCTGTATGTTTGCCTATTCCACAACACAGAAATAGGGAAATTGGAGAAATTTGAACTGTTGGTAGCCCTAGCTGAACACACCACATGACAACAGTGAAACATGTTGAAAAGGCATTTCAGGAGTGGTGGAAAGAACACTTAAAAGGATGGAAAAGTTGAACAGTTCATTTATAAATTGCTTACATTACAGTACATTTAATGTAAAATCAGTCGCAGCACAGAAATCTGTAATTTAAGCCAGACTGTATGAGACTTCTTCAGTTACTCGCGCCCCACACTGAGATATGCAGCAGCTCAAGCCTCATATAATTGCTTTGTTCTCAAGCTGTTCCTCCTCACAAAGCAGTGGTATTAAACATTCAAGTCTTGTATAAAACATATTGGCAGTAAATCTATCAAACCCAGAACACACAAACCTCTTGTAAAAAAAAGAAGAGACATTGTGACTTCTCCCTTCTTCTGTGGTTCTTACAATCATCTTGGATAAGCCACGTGTGGGAATCAAACCCAGAGTTTTTTTCTGTGTGTGTGTGTGTGTGTGTGTGTGTATGTGTGTGTGTGTGGCTTCACCTCTTATATAGGGGATTAACAGAAAGATCCAAGTCTTTTACACTGCTGCTGTGCTTTGCTGCAATTTTCCCATCATTGTTGTAGATCAGAATAGCCCCCGGTGCCTAGAATGGTCACCCTGTGTGTCTGTGACAATGCTTTAGTGATCCACACAAACACACACTACAGTAACGTCGGTACAAAAGACCTTTTGAGGGGAACAGCATCGCTCTGGCTCAATGCTGCCTGCACTCTGCGTTCGCTTCACTCTGACCGCCTGCCTCTGCAGCAAGCAGCCCCTCCCTCTACAACTCTCTCCTCTCATTCAAATGAAATGGTGGGGACAAGCTTTTCTAATGTGTGTGTGTGTGTGCGCATTTTCCTCTGTAAGTGTGCGCTCGTGCTTGCTTAATTGACATTAAGATCTATGAGCTGGGATGCGCTTTGGGTACCTGCTACTGAAGGGATTTGAAAGAGAGAAAGAAGCTGGAGAAGTAGAAAGCAGAGTGAATAGAAGGAAGAGGAAACTGATGGAATATAAGAAAGAAGGAACTGCTAGTGGGACTGACTCTTGATTTTGATATGAAATAAAATCTAATAAACATTACCAATAACCAGAATCCCCCATGATATTCACTTTCAATGCAAAAAATTAATATTATTAGATATATCATAATGCTCTTTGTAACCGCCACTGTCTAGCAAATATTGCACTACCAACAGATGCACTGCTTCCACCACCTTTTACTACCTCATACAACAGCAGAGAAGGGAACCACTAGAAGAGAGACAGATGAGCAAAATGGCAGATTAGCTGATAGCTGATGTTTTATTAGTTGGGCTACATGATTGCTGGTCCTCATTTTGCTTGAGGGGTCCAACACACATGCTGCCCATGCATCATCTGAAACCATCAGCCGGCGTTCAGGTGGCAGCAATGGGAAGGGACACCCCCTTCTCTCCCTGCACCACATGCTCTAAACACAGCCTCTCTCCAGCGTGGGTTAGCCCAAGATGCTGCATCCACCACCCCTCCCTAACCCCATCATTCTCTTTCCTCCTCCCTATCACCACTTTCTCCTCATCCCTCTCCAGTCACTCCTCCACATGTCACAGCCGAGCAAGCGCTCTGACATCCAGCAAAGTTTATACGGCTTTGCAGAGGATTTTCTCCCCCCAGCTCTTCACGTGAAAATTGTAAAACAGCCGAAACAGGATCATGATGGAAATGAGAGAAAGACAGTATTGCTCCAGAGCGCCTTAATGAAGGGTTTCCTCTGATCAGACCATGAGGAGGTTTAAGGGGACGGAAGGACAAATCACCCCAGTAGAGGGGGGACTCTCTCATCCATGATTGAGGATGAGGATGTGGTTTTTAGCTCTATGTGCTGTGACTGAGTGGTGCTTGAAGATGCCATTGTACAACACATCCGTGGCATGGAATTACATTTTGCAGCTAAAAACCACACTGTTGTGATGATCAGGCGCCCGAGGCTTCATGGCTCTACAGTTGATAGACTGGACCTCAAACCTTCAGGATGATGACTGAGTACACATTATGTTTTCATTGCCACTTCTTCTCTGTGCCAGGGGCTACAGAGACAAATACTACAAATTACTTCAAAATATTAAATAAAACAACAGACCAAAACAAAAAAAATTAAATGTCACAAATATTTCAGGTAGACTGTTAATGTGCCATCATGTCATGTAGTCAGCAGCAATAGAAACCTGCCCTTCAACCAGGAAAGCACTTCTTTGCAGAGAAGAACCTTCTTTCTCATTGAACACACTTCCCTCTACTCTCTTGCTGCAGCAATATATTTAACCCCCTCAGTGCCATCATCCAATGCCAAAACCTCAGTAATAGCGCAATATAAAATCCAGCTATATAATGAAAAAGCAGACATGAGGAGAAATGTTGGTCTGATGTGATCATCTTTACACTATTACAGTGCTTTAAAGTGAGTATATAATAATGATAATTTAAAAAAAAAAAGCTTTAATGTGCTGATCTGTAGAAATTTCTTTAAGTATCTCACTATGTCTTTACTTGATTTTAACATCTAGTTGCCGCATGCCAGTTCATTTATGAAGCCATTTATCAATTTCACAATTCACTACAGGCTTAATTTCGCTCTGCGCACGGTGCTCAGCTTTAATGAAACATGCTCTGGATCTCAGCTTCAGTACAGTGAGGAAATGCGGACACTTGATTAATAGCATTAACAGCACATCGCAGCATCACACCCAGCTGGCTAAATACGGAGCTGTTAGTGGACCAACATCGCTCCAAGACACAACGAGGAACTGCCTGCGTCTTCATAGTGATGCACACGCACTCTCCCCTTCTTGTTTTCCAGCCCAAAGCGACGTCGCACTCGGTGCGTAAGCTTGTTTGTGGTGATCGCGGATGGAGAGCCGATCGCCTTAATTGATCGATCCGCAATAATCTAGAGGCCGCGGGGGAAAGCCATTTAGGTCAAGCCTTTGTTGAGTGACAGAGGGGACGTGTATCTGTTTGATCTAATCACCGCTCACAGCGAACAGTCCACAGCAATGAAAACACACACAGCCAGTCCACTGCGCTCGGGCATGCCCATTGTTCCGCCCGTCCCCGCTAAGGTGAGCGACGAGAGTGGAACAGCTCCCATGCAATTAGCACAGAATCACTTCAAATTAAAAAAAGACAACCGCTACAATTTCTTAGCTAAGATAAATGACGAGCAAACATTGTAACTTGGCGTAAATAAAACAGAGTTGTCAGGTCTCTTACCGGCTACGGTGTATCTATCCATGTAATTGAGGACGTTCCCAAAACTGAGGATCCCGGCGGCGGCAGCCGGCGAGCGGCATTTCAGCAGCGCAGCTCGGAATTTCTGCCCCGGTTTGCAGGGGTGAAGGTCCGGGTTGGATATCAGTCCGGGACTCATGCTGCCCGACAGCGTGCGCACCTCATCCAAACTGCTGCAGCCTTCAATCTCGCATCCATCGCTCTCCACACACATTTTCTGGCACGAAAGATCCAGCGCGAGGGTTTAAAAATAGTTGAACAGGGACCACACTCACCGAGGCTCCGAGATTTCAGATGAAACTAATCGCAGTGAAACTGTTGTCTTAATTTCTGAAGCGTAGAAGAAGCTCTTCCCGGACTCATAATTTTTCTACCAGTACGAGGTGACGGACAGCCTGTGCGCTTCTTAGTTTTTTTAAGGACCGAGCACTAGGAGGAGATCTCTCATCACGCTCCGCCCTGAAAACCTGCAGCGACCGAGGGAGACGCACCTGATACTGAAGCGCGACTGGAAATGGCTTCCTGAGACGCGGTATACCGTTATTTTAAGAAAAGACGGTTGAGCACTGAAAATATTTTCGTTATTACTTGCAAAAAAACATGCGTCGAACCATCAGCCAATCAGAATGCCCCTCCACGCTCTGCTCTGCCAATTGAAAAGGCAGACGCTGCGTGGCAGAGCCCTGTTGAATTTGCCTCGGCGCACCTGTCAAACAAATGCCTCTAAATAAAAATCCGTAGCTCCTATCAAAATAATTTATGAACTGTGAGCGTCACAAGGACCGGCTCTAAACAGTGGTGTCATTTTTATTTTCCTGTGTTCACAAATGAAGTCAGCAGTTTCAAAAAGCGGCTCGTTTTGGGTTTTGAGAAAATCCTCTCGAAAATTACTATAGGGGCGAATGGAGGAGGGTACTGTCTCTGCTTGAACCCTCACAGTTTGAAAAGTTGAGCTAACATGATTCAATAGCGTCAGATTGATTTTGCGCCACATACGGACTAGCGAGATCACGGGAGATCACGCGAGATGACAAGCTGTCTGGCGCGCCCTCTCTGTCGGTGCAACAGATTTCCATCATTTGGACAAAACGACCCTTTAACACAAGTGGATCATCTCTGACAAGTTTTTCCTCTCCTCTACTACTCTGTGCTGCTAGTACAGAGAAGGTCAGCTGGACCGAGGGGCTCCCTCAAAATGTTTTTTATGCTTTAATCCCTGATTAGCAGCTAAAAATGGACCCGCAATAGAAACCTAATTTGGAGGCTGCTTGTGAATAAAAAGCATTACAGCATTAAGCTCATGCAGCCCCCAGTTTTTCAACAGCGGTTTCAGGTGTAGTCTGTCTGCACACGTAGGTGGAGCTCAGGTCAAGCGAAAGGAGACGTTTTTCTAGCATCCAAAGCAGCAGCACTTGCTACTCTAACCACCTTACTGGGAAACAGCTGGAGGGCCTTTATTGACCTGCTGTTCAGTAGCATGAAGAAAACTTTGTAGCTGCTTCATCCACCGCTGTTTGTTTCACACAGAGAAAAATATGCAGTATGAAAGTTAAAATATGCTGATGAATTGTTAATTCGAAAAATGATTTCTGATCCAATTGCTCGATTCATTGATGGAGTAATCGATAGAATACTTGATTACTAAACTAAGTTAAGCATAGTGATTAATAGTGATCAAGCACAGTACTACAGTGTGTTTAATCTGATTTAATTTTTTTAATCGATTGACAGCACAAATTTTTATGTCATCTTAATTTAATAATATTTGTTTACATTTTGTAAAAGGTATTATACAAAAAGTTAAGATACTATTTAGCAAACCTTATTTGGTATTTTCCCCTGTGATTAAGCTTAGAAATAACTTGAAGTTGATCCTTGTCAAATATGGCCGTCGAATATTGTTGAGCAGTTTTTTTAGAGGCCATAATATATGTCTGCATGTTTTACAGAAGATGTACAAAGCACATTCAAAATAAAAAGAGGTATTGTTTTGAAACACTGTGTCTATCCATGGAGGTCCTGGTAAGCAAGTATGAATTGACAGCATTTTTTGATTAAAAAAAATAAAGAAAAAGGATATCATCAGGTTATTGTTATTGGGAAAACTTTTTAAAAATTATGTTGCATTCAAGACACCTATACCAAAAGTTTGAATTCATGTACAGATACACCTCTGCTCAGGGTGAATATATATTGCAATGGTTGAAAATTTATGTGATCTCTTTCAGAACATCACTTGTCTGTTGTTCATCTGCACGAGTACTGGTGAAGGGGGTCATCGGCCATCACATCTTTAGATTTCAGTGGTTAATGGTAAGTTTTGACAGATCTGAAGTGACTGATTCTAATGTTGCGGTGCTTATAAAGCTAGCGTTCAGCTAAACCTGCATGTGGTGTGAAGCAGCCCAAAAAAAGCACAAGTAAAACACACAAATTACTGCCCCAACTATCCAGCTGGTGAAACGGCAGCGACACTGGAAGAGTTGAGAGTGACGCTCTTCTCAGAAGTAAAAAAGTATAAAATGTCTGATCTTTTCAAATCTGACTTGTGTATATGGCCAGCTTGCATTCACCCAACCTGTACACGACAAACGTCACTATTCTGCTTCCTGATCCATGTTTACTTCCACAAACACTGCGCACGCTCGCTACATGTAAGGTTATTGCATCCTCTACTGCGTATGCGGGACACTTTTAGTTTGTTTGTAGTTCACACAGGAGATCACATCCAAGTGGCATATATTTGGAAATGTGAACAACCACGCAGAAAAATCAGATCTCACAAAAAATCTAAATTGAGTTAGCCTTCTGATGAAAGAAGCTCATGTATAGATAAACATGCATTATGCATTTACATTTCTTAAACAGAACTGGTATTTCAAACGTGTACCAAAGGTGACGGCACAGTGCCAAACTAAGTTTTTTCTCCCTTTTTTGGTTTTTTTTGTAACAATCCATTTGCTGTCAACATTCTTCTCCATGCTTGATGGTCAATCTGCAAACCTAATGAAGGCGTATGCCAAGAAAGGTGGAGTTCAAGGGAGAAAAATCAAGACCATCATGGCACCCATTACCCAGGTATGATACCAATGGAAAAGTGCCATGACTGAAAACTTGTCTATTGTAGAAATGACTTTGAGCACCAGATCCTTTGTTAAACTAGAAGGATGTAAACTTTTTTGGAATGGTCTACTGTTCACATATTTCAGGCAAAAATATTTCTTAGATGACATCTTCATATCTGACATCTTAGATGACCCCCACGACCCTGAACAGGATAAGCGGAAGAGAAAGGATGGATGGAATAATTTTAATCATGGTGTGATGAAAGGAAAACACTAACTAGTAAATAATAGTTAAATAATAGATAAAAAGAAGACTATTCCTCAGGATATGCAATATACCTGCCATACCTGTCTGAATCCAAACATCTTGCTTATCATCTATATCTACTCATCTACTTGTTTTACTGCACTGCACACATTTGGGAGAGTTTACAGATAAGCACAGTGGTTTTAAATAGCTCCTTGATGATGCTGAAAATAAATGGTTATTGTAATTGCAATAAAGAAATCTGCGTAACCAATTAATTTTTCTCTGGCATTTAAATGGTACTTTTCTAGTCTGACTGACTGCCCAAAGCACGTTAGATTATAAACCACATTCACGTCTGCACACAAATATTCATACAGCACTTTATTCTGTGCACTTGAATGCTTTGTGCATGCATGCCTACAGCCACCAGACCAGAATCCCCAATTAATTTAGCATGCATGTCTTTACAGTGTGGGAGGAAGCCGGAATAGAGGAACCTGGAATCTTCTGGCTGTGAGGCTTGAGTGCTGACGCACCAGTGTGTCTCATCAAGAAATTAAGAAAATCAATATATTTGGAGCTGAAGGCATATTTGGGTTGGACGTTGGCAAGTCATATTTATTTGCGAACCTTTTTTCCATTAGAGAGCATCCATGCTCCCCAAAAGATGCTCGTTTTTAAATGACTGCAACATTTATGTCTTCATGGTTGTTTCTATGGGATGGCCTTTCATGAGGAGGCAGGAGTTGTTGCATAAAAAGGAAAAGTACCTGTTTCTGAATAACTGGGAGAGGTCCAGTCCTGCAGTCCAATCCTGAATAGTGTTTCTGTGTCATCTTTCTCACCATCCTATATTGTGTACACAGCATTATTTTGACTTTGCCAAGGCAGGAATCATAACTTCTCCCCAGCATGATTGACTACATGTCACAGACAGTAGAGAGTGGGGGAAGGTCTGGTGGATTTATAACAGAAAAGTGTGAAGCAGTGCAAGAAAATGTGAAATTTTGTTGCTTTAGCATGAGAACTGACTTGAGCGCCAGAATGAAAGATATGCGTGCAGAGCGCATTCCTGACAGTGTAGTTTGTAGAGCAGACACAGGCCAACAAGCTGTGTTCTGAACTGGGCTGCCCGTAAATGAAAATGAAAGCTATTCAGTTAGTTAAACACCAATGGAGACGTAAGGTGTGGCAAACATGGAGAAGATGAGGGAGGATGAATCCTGGCATCAGTAAGGAAGGAGGCTGGGGGCTGCTGTGCTCTGCAGGCTTTTAGCGTTCCCAGGACGTCAGAGTAATGGTCTGAATGCATTTGCATGGACCAAAAAAAAGAACTGCATTGTTCTTTTAGGCTGATTTAAGGAAGTTCATCCTTAAGCCCTTCATGACATGTGTTTTACAGCACTTCAAAGCAGCCTTCCACATATTTCCCAATAACTTTGATATCCAGGGCCTCTGCTTGAAAAGTGTGATGCAAACACTGGCAGGGTTACCACACTAGTAATACAAGAATTGCTTTTGTAATGCTTCAGACTGACGTTCAGCATAGGAAAAGATACAGGAAAAGAGAAGGGGACCAGGCCAGCCAGTGGCCTTGTATGGGGGGGGGGGGGGGGGGG
>VUQK01016971.1:60596-70949 GCA_015106715.1 Bujurquina vittata
AAAGATACAGGAAAAGAGAAGGGGACCAGGCCAGCCAGTGGCCTTGTATGGGGGGGGGGGTAAAGACTTTCCCCTGTCTCCCTCTCTGAAGCCCCCTGCTTCCCCTCTTTCTTTGGTGCATGTTTGATATGCTGGTCATGTCTGTGGGATCCTGTGTGTTTTTCCATCATGCAGAGCGGCTTGGTGGGCCCGGACCTATCCCTAGCCTTATTCTGCTATGTGGCTTAGAGCCACAGAGTCACTGCCCTGGCCTTACTTCCTGTCTAAGCGCAGGGCTGAGCCTCCAGTGCAGGATGGGAGATAACCTACTAATCGCTGCACCCAGCGCCTGCAGGACGATAAGACGGGCTCTTTCTGCATTCTCAAACATGTGCGTGCCAGTAAAGTTTAAATGTCCCACTGACACGTCTATCAGCTGTGTGTCTATCAGCTGGTGCACACGTCTTCACTTCTCTTAGTGCATGAATTTCACAAGAACCCACAGGGTGTTTGTCAATTATATTCCTCGCCTCATACTGTACTCAAGCAATAATCATAATGGAAAAAATTTGACATTTATACTGAGTCTCGTATCTTCATTGCCACCATCTAATGGGGATCATTTGCTTTAACTTCCAGCATTTCTGGTCTTTAAATGTTATAACGAATCCCTTCAGCACGACACTGGATGTTGATGTTGGAAATGACTGTTGTTTTTAATGAATGTAAATGTGTACTTCATGCTTCCTGCCATTTTTGTCTCAGTCTGTGCACAGTTAAACAGCCAATATGAATATATTTCTCCCTGCGCTGAAAAACAGCGCCTTTTAGAAAATTTGACATTGTATCGGACAGCTGAGGAAAAATGAGCAGCTGTGCATTTCTTGTTGTCTAATCATTCTAATCTATTAACACCTAATGCCACTGAATTTCAGAAAACTGTGTAGTTTGAAATCACACTTTGATTGTATTTCTTCTTGATATACCGCTGTTCTGTACTTTTGAAGTGAAACATTGTTTTGCAAGTCATTAGGTAGAGAATCAAAAATGACAGTAGCTGGCTGAACTCTTAATTCAGTCTAAGTCAGAGGTCTGAATAATCCTCAGTGGATGGATTTCTTTATGCTGAAAGAACAGAAACTGGAGGTGTTTTTCTTATAGATTTTTGCCCTCATACTGTACCGTCCAATTTAGATCAAATTGGCTGCACAGTATGTGGCTGCCCGTGAACTAAAATGCAACAGTGACTAACTAGAAACTCAACAAGATGGCCCATCTCGAGACTAAGCTGTTATCATTAACACATGTTGGGAATCGTGGCGTTCAACAATGAAAGCATGTCGTCCCTGCTGATGTCTGGTGGCGTTAGGCCACCCCTCACATGCATTTGTTTTTGGAGCCGTCTTGGCTTTAGTCCGTCTTGAGGTGTGGGCTCTGCCATTCTGACCTTTTCTCATCCCGCGGTGACCTCATGACCTGTGGATCGTCTGTTCCTGACTGTAGCTTACAGAAGTGACTCCCCACCACCCCACTCCGCCATGCCCTCCCAAACTCAAGCAACAGAGCGTCTGGCAGCAGAGCAGCTGGGGATTTGGGTAGATCTGGGCTGATGTCTCCCCTCCTTGGAAGTCTGATCTGGGAGCCGTACTGTGCAAGTGCAGCAGCAGGTGGCAGAGAGACAGCAGCGACTAAATATAGTGTTCAGGGAGCAGAGACTGATTCTTTTATCTGCTCATTAAATTATTTATTCAACAGCCCCATCCAAGTTGGAATCCTCGGGCCCGGCTCATCAGTCCGAGTTGACTTGTCTGGGAGGTAAAACCACCCCAGACTCCAGTGTCCATTTCAATATCATCATGTTGATCTTGTTTGTTTGAATGATTTCCTGCATTCTTCATTTTGCTCAAAAAAAACGACATCAACGACATCTGCAGCAGATTGGCGAAATTTGAGCTGCCGTGTCACTGAGGCTGACTTGCAGTGAGGGTGAGGGCAGATCTGTGTGGTACCTTAGCTCATATTTATAGGTTACATGGATCTTTGTAATTACCCTTTTGCTACAGCTGTGTCTGAGAATCAGCTCTCCCCAGCACAGCAGCCAGCAAGCCTCTGAAAACAGGAATGCTAAATACATAGGACCAAAAAGTGCATATGCCATTACAGGAACCTCAGATTTGGCTGCATTTCCACTCCAATCCACATTTGTTTTCTTTGTTTAAAAAGAGGCATTTCACGATGATCTAAAAAGGCTAGATTGATCTAATGTATATCTTTGCATCAACAGGAAAAATCATTCACATAATGAAAATATAATGATCCCTAAAAATAGAAAATACCCAATCAAGCTTTGCAACATTGTTATTTTCCTCCTGGTATTATTTCCTTCATCATCTGACACTGCCACACAGCCCCTGCATTAATTAACACAGCATCCAAATTTCTGCATGCTCGTATGGCTGTGTGGATTATCACCCCCCCCCCAACAATCCAATCAACACATTTCTTTTGTTCTTCTATAACCCACCCAATACACACTGACTGGTGTATTTTATAGGAGAACAAAAAACAATAAAAAACAGTGGCTTCATGTCAATAATTGTCCTAATTGACACTTCACAGTAAAATCTGAAATATTTGTCTACACCAAAGACATGAGGGGCCCACATGATGTAATTGTCCGAATAAGCGACAGTACAGAGGGTGGAGAGGGCTCTTCCTCTCTATGATGTCATGTCACTGCAGCAGTTTGCTGATGATAAGGAATAAGTACAACCTCACATCCACAAATGTGGTTTTACTCTTCTTATCACTGCTCTGCGGCTGGAAGGGTGAGAATAGCACAACCATAGGGTAGATAAAGCTGCCTCTTCTATTACAGTCAATATTTGTGATGTGCATGAGCCATTTCTGGGGAATAATGATATCACCACAGCATTCTGATTGAGGATTGCTCCATGTATGAGCACGCTATTCCATATGCAAGCATGCCTGTTTTCATGACTAAAATGCTCCCCATCCCAAAGTAAACACTGACTGTATCCGCTCTCCAACAGCAACTGGCTCCTGCATTGATTGGCCAGCGCAATTTATTAGCCATTGTGACAGTTTCCTGTACAGCCAGGGTCGGCAGGGGAAACGGAGAGGTATGCAGATAAAAGTGCTTTGAAACATGCCACACAATACCCATTGTGTTTTGATTACAGGTTGAACTCTTACCACTAGAATGTTTTCCACATACCTTTTAGTGTGCGTCTGTGCTTGCTTGTTATTCAGTGTGGACTGTATATCATGCTCCCCAGTCTATTCCCCCAGCAGGCTGAGTGATCACATAACTTCTGGAAAATTAAGTGCTTGAGACGGAAACGGTCAAAAACAAGAGGAAGTCTCAGTAAATTCCACGATAAAGCAATGGCACCTCAAACAATGAATAAGTGTCCTTGATTTTCAGCTTTCCTTTCAGTTTGTAACATTTGCCAAGTTTGGTGAAACAAATGTCAGAAATAAGCCATAAATTCTGGTAAAAAGATCCCACGTCAGCCGAGTGTCCTTCAATGCAGCAGTTATTGGGACAAACCAATAATACGATGACAGTGCACACCAATTACTGTGTGACCTTGTACTTGAAAATGACAAGGCCAGTGAACTTTGACCTCCCTGCATGGTGTACTCCAGGGCAAAGCAATGGAAAGATGCAATGACATGCAGCCGTTTGCCGGGGCATACCAGACACCTCTGCAGCAGCTGTCTGAGCAGTTTAGAAGCTGATTGACGAGGGGCTGTCCCACTGGGCTATGTAACCAAGTCCTGTTTGTGTGGTTTGTGCTAGTTTTAGACCAGAAAAGCGAAGCTCAAGATGATAGAAGGTAACACATATCATGTTCCATGAACACTCAGCAGAGGTCAAAGACGTAACCACTTCAGGATTCGGAGTATATCAAGTTGTATAGTTGGTTTAACATGTCTGTACTGTGGGAGGAATCCATGTCAATTAGATTATTTTTTGTATAAGAGATCCTGTAACATGGAAAGAGGTGATTAAAGGGTGATCTAGAGTTCATGCTTGTGCCAAGGTCCAGCACTGGCAGGTTTCAATCGATACTGTGCTTGTGTTACATTCCTCTTAACACACTTTAGTACTGCACCTGCCTTTTCTGTACAGTATTAAATGCAATAATGCATGACACGGAAATGAAAGCAGTTTAAGCACGTAAACCTGTGAAGCTGCATTCTTTCCTCAACATGACTTTGTGTTAAAATATGTTTTCGGTTTACGGGTTAGAGTTGGGATAGAGCCTATCCCAGCTGTCATAGGGCAAGAGGCGGGGTACATCCTGGACAGGTCACCAGAGCTGACAAGGAGAGACAGACAACCATTCTCACATTCCCAGCTACAGTTTTACATTCATGTCTTTGGACTGTGGGAGGAAGCTGGTGAACCTGGAGAGAATCCACATTGGCATGGAGAAAACACGTGAACACTACACAGGAAGGCTGCAGCCAGCCAGAACATTGCAAACCACCACACTACCGTGTGACCCAAACCACATTTGTCATATGGTCTTATACTGTGTAAATATATGCACACTGGGCAATATACTGATTTTTAGATAACTTGTGTCAGTTAAATTAATGTAGAGGACTACACTGATATGGGTATGCATTCACTGTGTATAGGCTTATAAATGTGTGTAGTCAAGTCCTGAGACTGATATAACCCCTCAAGGATCCCTTAATAAATTAACAAGCCCCTTTGCAGTCTTTTGGTCCTTGATCTTCCAGCCCTGAAAAACAGAGTGGTAAAAACTGGAAGAGAAGCACAATGTGCATCAGCATTGAAGTTACCCCAATAGACCAGTCAACAGTTGAAGCAAAAGGAAACTTAGCCAAAAAGCTTGAGCCACCACAGTGAATTATATCTGGGCAGATGTCTTGTCACCACACAGCAGAACTACGTGCCCTCAAATGATTAGAGCAGACATCTTTACACATGGATACCACAAAGATCACCAGTTGTGGAACTGAACACAATGAGGTGACATGTGACTAACACAAAGATAACCACAACAAACCAAAAAGATTACTCAAGCACAATTACTACAACACAATAACAAAAGTAGCAACCAATTATCCCACCAAGTGATCTGTTGTCCCCACGAAAGAAATGGTCACATACCCAAGTGGTCATATACCGCAGCAAGTTACTTTAAATCTGCAAAATTCAGTAAAGCACATGTGCTAGTAACCAACCACAAATAGAGAACCATTGTCCACAATGATCGCAACAAGCGCGGCTCAACATCACACAGTTACTGCCATCACCTGGCCAGCAACACTCATGTGATTTAGCAAAAGCAGACAGCTTCTCCACAACACCAATGGTAACAGTAACCTGTTAGTCACATACTAAAAAACATAAAAACAAACAAAAAAACACAGTATGGTCTCCACAAAATATCCAAAGCGCGCCCTTTTCACAGAGCTTTAGTTTAGTAGGGTAAAACAGGCCGCGCTACAATGGAGTTCACACTACGTCTCATGTGCATGTTCATTATGTACTCCGGACATTTAGATCAAGGTTGTTTATTAGAACAGTGTTACATTATTTTATCATGTATATTTATATACGAGATGTAACGTTACTCACCAGGAGATGGGGGCCGCTAGTAATCGTGATCCATAACATTCCCAGCAGGCTCACACTGCATCGCTTCACTATCCTGCACATCTCTCTCCCATGGCGGCTTCAATGTGGAAACCCAGACGAGCACTTGCCTATGGACATTTAAAATTCAAATCCTGATGATACAGGTTTGCTTCCATACTTGCCCTCTCGTACGGTGTCTGACGAGTTTCCCTCTCCACTCCCAGAATTATTCCATGCAAATCGTGATGGCACAGACTCCTTTATCAGTCTAACTCGGCTCCCTCCCGCTCCTACATAAAGCTCCTCGGGCCTGAAGTGCTAGCTACACACATATGTAGTGCCACGCTGGACAGTAAACTTTGCACTTTCTTCCTTTCTAATAGCCGTCATCCATTTAACTCGCACATGTTTATCTTTTGGGAAGTCATAAAAAGTCAAATGTGGCTGTTTTCTTTTGCTATTTGAGCAAAAAGCGCACGCTACAATAGCACTTACTTTGCTGTTCCATTGTGCAGCCGTGCTGTTTTACCCTGCTACGTTTCATTTCCGCATTCCGAACCCGGAAGTGTGAAAAGGGCCCAATGTCCTAAATCCAAATGATCCCAGACAAGCCCCTATTTATGTCACGACCTGGCTTAAAAGCTGCAACATAAAATGGAGACTGACACTAGTTTTAAGAAACATGGGTTTTATTTTAAACTACTTGATAAGCAGTTCTGAAACTATCCAGAGAGCAGAAGAGCAAGACCTGGCGAGAGTGCTAATCTGACCTCGGGCATGTCTTTATCCACACCTCATCAGGCGTAGTCAACGAGCAATTCACACTGGCACCACCTGAAAACTCTTTCCCTGCCATTGCAAAGAGTAGGGGATGCAGAGGGACATGACACCACACATTAACAATACGCATGAAAGACAAATATCACAAAATGTAAATTAAGTTTATAACAATCCTTAAATGAATTTATTTAAACTATGTTACATATAAACTATCAGCTGCAACATTAGAACTATTAAAACTAATATGGTATAGGTCCCTCTTGTGGCGCTGAACAGCCGGTGCTTGTTGGGATTGAAGGTGTCCTGTGGTCCATAGCAACACATCCCTTTAGGTCCTGTGGACAGCCTGTGACCTGTCAGATGGATTTGAATTACAGTAGTTTGGAGACCTTGGCAATTCCCTGTTATCTTTGTCTTTTTTCTTTTAAAAAAAAAAAATCCATATCTTTATCTTTGAATTAGTCTTTTTCTGACTTATAATTATTTTAGCCATAAAGAAAATGCTGTTTGCCAGGCTGGGTATACTACTGACTTGCAAAGGCTTTCCCAACAACAGGATTATTTACTCACATACATAATAATTACATAATTACATGTAACAGTTCTGCCCCACTTTAAAGGATGTCAAAGACCCATCTGCATATTATGTCACGCCAGATTTACAGAGGTCCCTGTGAACATCTGGTAAACCCATCGTGCCTTACTAATTGAAGAAAATTTAGAGACTCATGGGAGTATTTTTTTAAAGAACAATGCAGCTGCGCCATCTAGTGGACAAAAATTAAAATTTTGATGTTTTTCTTTGTTTTTTAACGAAATCAGTGCCCACAGTTTCTTACAGAGCATGGGCGCGATGCATTCAGTTTTTAGACACTTCCATGCATGAGCCACTTTACTAGGTAACAAAGGCACAATGAAAACCTCACAGTAAATACAAAGACTGGACATTGATGTTCCTCCTTCCATTGTGTGCACATGTTATGGTCCAGCATAAGGCTCCTCTGGTCCTCATTAGGAGGCAGCAGCTGCATGCATGCTGGATTTTCATAGAGAGAAAGGTTAATGTGATGATCCTCAGCGTGGATACTTGGGCAAATTTAGCCTGGTCTTCCAAGCATTCATAATGGGAAAGGGGATCTGCAGCCCACAGATGAGCATCAGCAGAATTCAGGAGGATAATTAAGAACATAAAATTACAGACCTGAATCCTTGTGTCAGCAAAGCAGTACTCTTGGTACTTACATGGTTATTTCCATCTTCTCCTTTTAGTCCACTGCACGTCAGAGAGAAATAGTTTTCTGTGAAAGCATCTGACGTTTTTTGGGGGTGGGGGGGGGTATTTTTGTTTAAGCATAGCATGTACTAATAGGTATAGAAAAATGAACTCAAAGTCTAAAGAAAGATTCTCAGAAGTTAAATTATTTTGGGGAAAAAAATTGTGTTCAGGCACTGGACCTGACTGAGGAACAACACAAGGCATTCACCAACTTGTCAATAATAGTAATACTACAATACTCGTGTATTTTGCTTTAACGTTCACTGTAATTTACAAAATAAACATCATGTTTTGATCAGTATGACTTCAAACTAAAAACCTTCCCAGGAAGTGTCTGCTAGAATCAAAAACCAAGGGAGAAATGTGATCATTTTCTCACACACTTACATGTAATCTGGCATCTTTTTGCAATCAGATGAGTCACCCCCTGCTGGCCAGTAGACAGAATGCAGGATTAAGACTCATCCGCAATGGCTTGCTGTATCAGCCACAATCTACGAACTACTCATACTTGTCCTTTGCAAGAACAACAAGTGACTTACTGTGATTAATGTATAATACTTAGAAGCACATTTTGTTGATGTTCTTTAATTTGAAAAGGATTTAAAACACTGAGCTTTTTAGTTCTAGTTTATTTTAGATAGACGGGCAGATTAAAGGACAAGTGAGAACAGTTTTGCTTACAAATTTAATAAAATACCAACATTTACAGACAGAAAATCCAAATGCATTCACTTTTCAAGTAAACTGCATAGTGCTGCAGACCTGCGAGGTAATGATGTGACAATGTTAAAAGGGGCACTTCCATTGTGAAATTAAAATGAGGTGTTGCAATGAAGAAAATCTGAAATTAAAAAAAATGAATAAGGCTAATTTTTCTCCTGTCCCAACTGTGGAAATTAAATACTTTACAGGCCGTAAAGCCATGTTAGACAAATTTCATATCAGCGGTTTTTTAAACTTAACTTTACAGTCACTGCATGAGTGATTTTGCAAGACATTACACATTTCCTGTGTTGCTCAGTTCCAACGAGGGCTCAGGTGCAGGATGCTGCTGTGGTTGGGATTCTTCTGGTAACACACACACACACACACACACACACACACACACACACACAAACACAATTTTAAATTAAGCAAGGAGAACTTGCACACAGTCGTTGGTGTAAGACCGTGCTAGGACAGAGCTACTCAGGACTGCTGAGGTGATACCCAAGCATGCAGCTGCCTTGTTGACCATTTCACGGCACAGCAAAATGGAAAGAATGAGATCCAAACAAGAATCACATTGTGGCCTTTATCAGCTGTGGCTCATCTCTGCCTCTGAGTTGCCAGAAAACTAGAGTGCCAGTGTGTTACTGGAGTATGTGTGCAGATGAGGGGAATTGGCTCTTAACTGTGTCAGGGCTATCTTGAGGTAACTGAACTGAATAGAGGACTACTGTTCAGAAAGGGCTGGGACACTCAAGCATGTGTGGGACAGATAAATGGTGAGCACCAGTGTGTCTTTCATACAAAAAGTCCAGCACAGAGACACAAAATGAAACTTCAAAGCTGAGTTGAATTGAGTTTGGTCGTATTGTGTCACCATTTAGGTTTGCTGTTGGTGTCTTTTGTGTTATATTACCTCCGACTAGTTGCTGAACTGCTTTCCTGTCTTCGGCAATGTAGGCGGCAGTAATGAGGAAAAACACTCCCCCTACAATGCCAATAAATGGGCAGAGCAGCAGGCTGTACTTCAAACTGTGGAACTCCCAGTCACGCTGGCCTGCCTGTATAGCATCAGAGATCTACCCCAGTACAGGCATGAAAACAGCGTTAGTTAAAAAGTGATAAAACCTTATATCTCTTAAAATAGTAAGACTAGTTCTCTCTTACCACTCCTATTAGGTAAGGGCTCCCAGCATCACCCAGGAGATGCCCGACTGTGATCTGCAGAGCCTCGGCTGTGGCCCTTCTCGTCGGTATGACAACATACTGAAGTGAGAAGTATGCACAAAACAACCTGTTGGCTTCGAGTTTCATCAGACATTTTTAAATTTTTATTCCTGAAATTCAGGCTCACCAGCAGTATGTCAGCCAGGACAGCCCAGTTTAATGAGAGCAACAGTTCGCCCAGGAAAATGAACACCTGAAAGGAGACGTTCGAGTAAACAGTAACTAATCACTTCATTTGTTTTCCAGTAATAATAGGTGTGTATTTTGATTTTACACTCCAAATATATTTATTTAAATGGATGCCTAAAGCATCTGAATGTGAACCTTTGACGTTGTGACTGGAATTTTAAATAAAGACGAAAAAGGAGGCTTTCTTTGAAGTTTTGAGCTATTGCTCCGTGTTACATCATCAGTTACTGATGCTACAAGTTTGCCAGGAGGAATGCCAGCAAACCCTAAATGATCTGATGAGAATTTTGCCAGATGATGACAGTGAGGATGATGATGATGCCAGATGAACCATTAAAGGATCGTCAGTGTTTTTGAGAAGGTGTCTTAATGGTGTGTCCTAAAGTCCAAATATTGCAGTTTAAACTAAAGGCAGTGGACTCAATAACAAATCAACACCACCTCTAGAGTCATACTTAACAATGGATATTCAGCTGTCTTACATAAGTGGCTGGAATGCTTGTTGATGCCACAAAGACGATGATAAAAAGGCATGGGACCGATCCAA
>VUQK01016971.1:88286-99588 GCA_015106715.1 Bujurquina vittata
TTATTATCAGGCTGTCCTAAAAGCTCCCTGAAAAGCCTTCAGCTGATCAAAAATGCTACAGCTAGAGTACTGACAGGGACTAGAAAGAGAGAGCACATTTCTCTTCATCGGCTCCCTGATAAATCCAGAATATAATTTAAAATCATTCTCCTCACATACAATATCTTCAATAATCAGGTCCCATCTTATCTTAAATACCTCATAGTACCGTATCACTCCAATAAAGCACTTTGCTCTCAGACTGCTGAATTACTTGTGGTTCCTAGGATACTTAAGAGTAGAATGGGAGGCAGAGCCTTCAGCTTTCAGGCCCCTCTTCTGTGGAACCAGCTCCCAGTTTGGATTTGGGAGACAGACACCCTCTCTATTTTTAATATTAGGCTTAAAACTTTCCTTTATGATAAAACCTATAGTTAGGGGTGGATCAGGTTACCCCAAACAATGTCTTAGTTATGCTGCAATAGGCCAAGGCTGCTGGGGGGTTCCTATGATGCACTGTGCGTTACTTCTTCATTCACCTCTTTTTACTCTGTGTATACCCCACTCTGCATTTAATCACTGGTCATTATTAATCTCTGTGTCTCTTCCACAGCCTGTCCTTTGTCCTCTCTCTCTCTCTCTCCCCTCACCCCCAACCAGTCTCAGCAGATGACTGCCCCTCCCTGAGCCTGGTTCTGCTGGAGGTTTCATTCTGTTAAAAGGGAATTGAGTTCTTGCTCATAGCGGCTTGTTTTGATTTTTTGATTTTCTCTTTGTTGTTATTGTAGGGTCTTTACCTTACAATATAAAGCACCTTGAGGTTGCGATTTGACACTATATAAATAAAATTTAATTTAATTGATTGATTAATTAATTAATTAATATTTGTGATTCCATGAATCACGGATTGTCTTTAATAGACTTCTGATTTCTTTAATGTGAATTAAATTAAAAAGTCTTTTTTTATTTAAGAATAATAATACCTAATTTAATGCTATCTTTTGAGTGATAATGGAGGGGGAAAAAGTCCAGAATTGTGAAACACTTTTAATCAGAAAAATGCCGTAGCTTTCATAATTATACGGAAAATTATCACAGCTTCTAATGGTTCATTTAGTTTTATCTTGAACGTCTGCAGCATATTACAAAAGTCAGCATACAGACCTGCGGGTCTTCTGACCAAACAGCATAAAGGCGAGCAGTCCTGGTCAGGTGGTAGACCACCACGTGCCACTAGAACCGCTTCAATGCAACTGGGAATTGGGTCGAACGTAATTAAAGGGTTTTAATTGTACCATATCTCGCACCAGGGAGAAAACATCTAGATTGGTTATGTTTCTACACATTTATTTGGGTTCCTACATCACTACCCGTCTTTTTCTGTATATTTACTGTCAACCTATTGTGAATGAAAACCACTTTCACAGCAAGCACCCATTTAAATACTGCCCTGAAAGAGGGATGGTAACGGTCATGTGATTAACCAGGTTTTTTGTGAATCACTTGAATGCAGCACCACCGCCTACTATGAGCTGCTTCATCATATCGCGATAGACACCGCCAGGCCACGGCGCTACTGTTGAGCAACATGGCGGAAGGTATGTGACTGATTATTTCTGGGCTGCTTGGCACACTCCCTTTTATCCGAGCGCGCTCATTTAACTATTGCTCGGAATCAACTAATGCCTTCGCGGTGAAGTAAACCGTGCACGGTCTGTGGTTGAAAATACGAAGCATCGCGACACTTCTTATCAGGGAGATGCTCTGTCGTTAGCCTTCGCTGATGTTGCTAGCTGAATTGTATAGCTATGAGTTAGCCAAATCAGGCAAGAAATTTATTTTCTAAGGAGAGTGATGCTTTGTTAGGTCCTAAAATGTTTAGGCCATCTTAAATATTGTGCACCTATTGATGGTATGGATTATTAAATAAACGCTAATGTCATGCGTCTAATCAGGCTGTCCAGCGTTACATTATCTGGCCATAGATGATAAACAGTGAAGGTTTCTTTAACTGTTTAGGTAAAGTTTTTTTTGGCTGTCAGTCCTATTAACTGGAGAATAAATGCAGAACAGGAGACCTGGCAGGGAGCGACATTTAACGTGGCCTGTCAGGTATTATCTACACCACCTGGCAGACATGCCATGGCTAAGTGCACCACCTTTTATTTGGCTCAGACATAAGAATATTTGCTCGGTGTGTGTGTACCCCAGTCTGTGGTCAGAGCTGTATATGGAGCTGCTGGGCAGAGAGAATTTTGTTTAAAATGATTATTTAAAATTACTCTGGTCGGTGATACGTATTATACCATTGCCGTACAACGTCTCCAATGGATTATTGCTCACAGCACTGTTCAAGTCCTGACAGAGAATTCAAGTTTTATTTTAAATCTTTTTTTTTTGGGGGGGGGGGCAGATTTGGTTGAAAACTCTGAAGCCGGAGATGAATACTTTACAGAGGCATTACTGATGCCTGCTGGATTTTTCATCTGAATTTCATGAGTAGCTTCTCAGTAGGTCCTAAGCAGCAGCTCCAGCATGTCATCCTTCCTGTGCAGAACTGGTCATGTGGCTTTCAGTAACACCCCCTTTCTGTTCCTCATGACCACTCGGCTTGTCTGTAACGGTTTACAAGGGAGGACAAAGTAACGAGCTGCCTCAGCATTCTTTCTTCACTAAAACTTTACTGACTTAAAGGAAGGAAATGGGCGTCTGTGAAAGTCTCACTCTTGCCTGTCGTAACATGAATGTCAGAAAGTGCATATCACTTTGAAAAAGTAGTCTAGAGGTTTGGGTAAACAAAATTTACCCCCATTACATTTTCCTATAGTTGGGTTTTCAGCTTTGGCAATATGGTCTCTGTTTGTCTTGTGCAGATATTTCCAAAAATCTGCAAATTATGTCCTACTTGGTTTGTTTCTTAACTTAATTTTAAATTAAAATTTCATATTTATGAAAGCAGCCGAGCCTCAAGTAATGTTTCTGAAACCGTTAATACTATTTGTGAAAATCCAGCACTCTTTGTCAACACAATAATAATAATTATCTTTAAACAGTAGTGATGTTTTCTGCAAAATACAAACAAAGGTTATAACTTTAATCCCAAATAATAGTTGTTCTATGTGTGTACTTTGGACCACCCTGTTTGTTTCTAGGTGAAAGTTGCTTGCTTCAGCAATGACAGTTATATCCTGTGTTTAGAAGTAAGTTTCTAACTCACTATTGCTATCCCTGCCTCTTGTTTTGTCTTCTGTCTCCTTTTCCTTCATGTGTGGCAGAGGAGGTGGCCAAGCTGCAGAAGCACCTGGCCCTGCTCAGGCAGGAGTATGTGAAGATGCAGCAGAAGCTGGCTGACACAGAGAGGCGCTGTGCCATGCTTGCCGCTCAGTCCTCTAGCCAGGGCTCCTCCACCCCTGCAGCTGCAGAGACTTTCATTAGCCGTCTGCTGGACATTGTGGCCGACCTCTATCGGCAGGAACAGTACAGGTGAGGACCATTGGCAGGGATGGGTTGTATTGTAGAATTTGTTTGAGGAGGCTGTGGGTCATCTTTTGAATTCTGTATGGTTAAATATGGCTTTGAGCCTAAAGTGCTTTGAGTCACTAAGGCTACAAAAATGCTATACAAATATGCCAGGCTGGTTCCATACTTGTAGTTAAACATATCGATCAAATCAGGTTGGTAAAGTCTTATTATATATTATTATGTTATTATATTAATTCTAGGTCTTATTGTAGTCTTATTAAAGTATTCATTTTTAGTTTGGACTTGTTTCTCAGTGGTGAATGTGTTGTTTTTGCAGTGATCTGAAAGTGAAAGTTGCGGGGGAGCAGCTTAATGCCCATAAGTTTGTGCTGGCTGCTCGTAGTGATGTGTGGAGTCTCGCCAACCTGGCTTCCACCAATGAACTGGACTTATCTGGTGAGCAGACGGTGTGTTAATGGGGCAGCTTAAACCATGATAAAAGCCACATTATTCCCCTCTCAGCCCTCAGTTTACTCAGTAGGTTAATGTGTGATGGCAGAATATTTATTTTGGAGTGGACACTATCAAAGTCCAGTCTGGGGGTGGGGGTTCGCGGTCATCCCTATTTTGTGGCTTCACGAGGAATAAAAGCGCATCTAAACAAGCTTTTTTTTTCTTTTTTCTTTTTTTAAGGCAGCATTTTAAAGTTTTTCAAATTAGAAGTTCTCTTATTTGTCTTAGCCTGACTTTAAAACTTTATTGGTTCTCAGATTGCAAACCTGAGGTTGCCATGGCAATGTTACGGTGGGCATATACAGATGAGTTGGAGCTCAGCGAGGATGATGCTTTTCTTATTGATTTGATGAAACTGGCAAACCGCTTCCAGCTTCTGCTGCTCAGAGAGAGGTAAGTATAAGTAATGCATGCCAACTTTTGCTGTGTAGCCTACACTGTCACTGATAGTTGTGGCATCACTCACACATACTGTCTGGCTTCCCTTGTGCATTCTAAAATGTGTCTTAAACACACAAAACTATATCTGCTTCTTCACTGGGGCAGGTGTGAAAAAGGTGTGATGTCCTCAGTGAATGTCAGGAACTGCATTCGCTTCTACCAAACAGCTGAGGAGCTAAATGCCACCACCTTAATGAACTACTGTGGGGAGATCATAGCCAGTCACTGGGTGAGTAACGTAAGCCATGTCTGTGCATGTCCAACTAGGAGGTTTGGGAGGAGTGTGTGTCTGGATTGTGCGTGTGTTGTGAGAAATCAAAATGGGAACCTTCTAACCACTTTAAACAGCTCTTTTCCTGTGGGTTAAATTTCCCTTTTTTTTTCTTTTGGGGTGTGTATTATTTTAATTCAACGATTCACATTTCATTGAAAATACAGTAAATTCCAGATCGACATTTCAACCAGCTGTCAAGGTGTTCCCCAAGAATTTGTTTTGAGTGAAGGCTGTTGATTGTCACCAGCTTCTGCCACCCTGTTTTTTTTCCTGTTGTATTGGCTCAAGCTTTGATACGAGTCTTTCACAAAAGCCAGCCTTTCTTCCTCTGTGATTTTTGTGGTCCATCGTTGGACTCTGTCCATCATGGACTGGTTCTTATGTGTGATACTGATCCTTTGTTTTCATGTTTGTTTTATTGGCTGCCTTTTATTAGGATGATCTGAGGAAAGAAGATTTCAGCACCATGAGTGCCCAACTTCTGTACAAGATGATCAAATCTAAAACAGAATATCCTCTCCATAAAGCCATCAAAGTTGAGCGAGAAGATGTGGTGTTTTTGTATCTCATTGAGATGGATGCGCAGGTCAGTTCTCCACACACGCTACCCCTGAAATGCTTTTAGTGTAACAGTTGTGTAATTAATGGAGCCTGTTATGGCTTAAGCAGGTTTTGATTTTGTTTCTGAATGGATTACTTTTCAGTTACCTGCCAAGCTAAATGAACTTGACAACAATGGTGACCTGGCATTAGACCTAGCCCTTTCCAGGAAATTGGAAAGTATCGCAACCACTCTGGTGAACAACAAAGCTGATGTGGACATGGTGGACCAGAGTGGCTGGAGTCTCCTACATAAGGCCATCCAAAGAGGTGAGGGAGGGTTCTTGTATCAACTTTGTAACTGTGTGGGAAAATTTAATTTTGAGTTTCCTAAGCCTGAAAATTCTTTCTCCATCTCCAGGTGACGAATTTGCCTCCATCTTCCTGATTCGCCACTCAGCTCAGGTTAATGCAGCCACAGTGGGGGCTGTGGAAACCCCGCTTCACCTGGTTTGTTCATTTAGCCCCAAGAAACACTCTGCAGAGGTGATGAGCGGCATGGCACAAATAACTGAGGCTCTTCTCAAGGCCGGAGCCAACCCCAACATGCAGAACAGTAAGGGAAGGTAGGTTACATGACTCTTGGTTTATGACCTCTACGGGACTGCAGAGGTGGTTAACCGTGGTGTGAAGTATAATTATTCTTCATTTTAATCTCTTTATTGTTTTTAGAACTCCTCTGCATGAAGCAGTGGCCTCAGGGAATGAGCCAGTGTTCAACCAGCTACTGCAGTGCAAACAGTGAGTCATATTCTGCCTTCAAATGGAATTACTAAGCTTGTTTCTGACATGGAAAGCCACACACAATACTGATTCTCACAGAATAAGAATGTATTCGTGGTGGTAGCTGGGCCATGTATGTTAATTGAAAGAAATTAATAAATATTTCTGCATATATTTTGTGACAGTGAGTAAAGTAGCAAAAATCAGCTGCCTTTTTATTTAGTTCCTCATCTACTGGATGAACTCCAACTCATCTGTCTTAAGCTGCAGCTTGCTCTGCAGCATTGCTGAGCTTGGCATAGCAGCACCAGTTCTACACCTGCTGCAAGTTCTGATTAGTTACGCTCAAGCTCACAGCACTTGTACTTGGGCAGCTCTTTACCTAAAGTAAAGTCTCTCACTTGAGCTCATGAGTGGGGATGGGAATCCCAGGAATTCAATTCTTTGGAATCGTTAGTCAGCTTCCTTAACGATTCCACTTACCAATTCCACTGACATGTGGACACATTAGCGTGATTACATCACACACGAGTCTTATTGGGTTTGGAATATATCCAACAGCGTCAAGACAGAAGCATCAAGATAAAAATCATTAGAATATTATGTTTCAACAGTGTTTCAACAACAGCAGCAGTTGTTTTACATGCAGTCTGTGCTCGCAGCAAGTGCAAAAAAGGCGGCGCTGTTACCGAGAAGGTGAGCTTGGATGGAGCAAAAGCTTCTAAAAGCAGTAGCACTTTTTCCTGTAACCACCGTTAAAACCTTTACTTTGAAACAGCTGGAGCTCCTTCATCAACCACCTGATCAGTAAGTGAAGAAAAGAGAACTTTGTAGCGGCTCCATCCACCGCTGTTTGTTTCACACAGAGAAGAAAAAACGTAGTATGCAAGTTAAAATAATTATTTCTAATCGGATCACTCGATGTACTTGCAACCCTATTTTGCTGTGCTGTTTTTACTGTACTGTATGAATAATCTCCTTCTCCTGTAACATTTAGTTAATGAGGACTGCCAGAGTCTGCCTGGCTCAGAGGCTGCTTCTCACACACCTTGCATTTTATTTTGCATTTTTTGTTAAAATGTTAAAATATTAATAGTATTATTAATTTTGAAAGAGAAATTCTTATTTTTTTTATACCAGTTCTAATTTAGTCCTACTTTATGTTAGAAAGCATTGACGCAAACCAACCCATTTGTGGTATATTTTATTCACTAACCCAATGAGAATCGATAAGGAATCGAATTGATAAGTGAAATCGATAATAGAATCCGAATTGCTAAATTCTTATCAATTCCCATTCCTACTAATGAGGTCCCTGTACAATAACTTGCTTTTTGGCCAAAGTGATAATGTACAGTTCCTTTGTGTTTCTTTTTTTCTCTATCCCATGCTACCAAATGTAAAAGATGTAGAATAAATCTAACCCGTCTGCATTTTAATTTCTCTTTGAACACACTGCACTGCAATGCTTATGTAACCCTGAAAATGATGCTGAAAGTAACCTGGTCTGACCTGCCTATTTTGTTAGACTTGACTTAGAGCTCAAAGACCATGAGGGCAGCACAGCTCTGTGGCTGGCACTGCAGTATATCACCATGTCTTTGGACCCCTCTGTCAACCCATTTGAAGATAATGCACCAGTAGTGAACGGCACCTCGTTTGACGAGAATAGCTTTGCAGCCCAGCTTATCCAGAGAGGAAGCAACCCCGATGCACCTGATAATTCTGCAGGTGCTGTTGTAATAACTTCTCTGCACTTTACTGTATAAATGGAATGCTGCCTGTGCCGCAAACATATTTTCATTTCTGTCGCTCCTGTTTATTGTTCACAGAAAACTGCCTCATGCAGAGAGCAGCTCTTGCAGGCAATGAGGCAGCTGCTCTTTTTCTCGCTACTCATGGGGCAAAGGTCAACCACGTTAACAAATGGGTGTGTATGAACATTTGGTCATAAACAAACAATTGGCTTAAGATATGTAGTGTACAGATAGTGTGTGTGTGTCTTTTTTTTTAACAGGTTACTTTTCTGACCTTTTGTTGCAGGATTTTTAGGCCAGTCAGTGTTTCAGATATGAAGACATGAGAACAGTTGCTTCAACTTATGAGTTTTAGCAAAACTGGTCTACGGGTGAAAAAGATGTCATTGCAGACTTATTTTAGTAATGGTTGGAGAAAAGTAAAAATGGGCAGAAGATTAAAAAAATTAGATGTAGCAAAATGACTAATGATGCATCACCATTGCATTGTAACATACAGCGGATGACAACGTAAATCACCAACTGATCCCAGGCTGAGTGTCTATATTTGTTGACCTTAAACCAGTGAAACTGACACATGCTTAAGTTATATAAAGTAGATTAAAATTGTTCACTGATAAATATATACTGGTCCTTTTCCTGTCTCTTAGGGTGAAAGCCCACTTCATACAGCATGTCGCTGTGGCCTGTCAAACCTGACAGCTGAGCTTCTCCAGCAAGGTGCCAACCCCAACCTGCAAACCCAGAAAGCTCTACCTGATGACCCTCTTGGTGTGGCTACGCAGACCCCCCTCCACATGGCCATCGCTCACAACCACCCAGATGTGGTCTCTGTCATCCTGGAGCAAAAAGGTCAGTATATGATTTCTGACTTTGTTCCATGTCTGAAATTAAACTACAAAACGGGCCAGGTATGATTTTTACTTCACCTTGCGTGTAATCCCTAATATCCTTGAACATTCTGATATTAATGCTTTTTTCTTTCTTGATGCAGCCAATGCACTACATGCCACCAACAACTTCCAGATCATTCCAGACTTCAGCCTCAAAGACTCCATGGACCAGACAGTCCTGGGCTTGGCCCTGTGGACAGGTACACAAAAAATATACGTAAAATGTAACAAAGCCACTGTTGCATTATCAAATTGATCTTTGAAATCAGTAATAGTGATTGTATTTGTCAAAAAGCACATATATCAATCTGTTTGTATCAGGCATGCACACCATAGCAGCTCAGTTGCTGGGTTCAGGGGCTTCTATCAATGACACTATGTCCAGTGGACAAACTCTGCTCCACATGGCCATCCAAAGACAGGACAGCAAGAGTGCCCTCTTCCTTCTTGAACATCAGGCAGACATCAATGTTAGGTAATGCAACACTAACACTTGTAATTTTAATGGATTTCAGCTGATAGTTTTAGTTTATTCTTACTAGAATAATTTTCCCCCTCAACTACCAGGACCCAGGAGGGACAAACTGCACTACAGCTAGCCATCAGTAACCAGCTGCCACTGGTGGTGGATGCTATTTGCACAAGAGGAGCTGATATGTCTGTGGTGGATGACAAAGGTGACCCTCCTCTGTGGTTGGCTCTTGGGAATGGTCTTGAAGATATTGCATCTACACTGGTAAGAATGCAGAGACAAATGGTTTAAGGGTGTTGCTACTCTATTAGTTCCTCAGTGATATACTGTATGCTATTAAGAGTTTAAACTCCAGTGTTGTCAGGCTGAGTTTTTGGTTTGGATATGGCAGGAATAATCTGTATTTCTCAGTGTTTACAGCATGTTGAGCAAGTAGTTTGGTGAAGTTGCCGTTTTCACCAATAGGAATTCATGATCTGAAATTTGTTCATATAACAACTTGATAACAGATTGGAGAATTGTTTCAAAATTGGGTGAAAACAAAGTTGCTGCAAACAATTTATAAATAGGTCGTAGCTATGTTACAGGTAGTGTCTGGGTTTCTAGAGATTTCTGTTTGGGATTATAATAATGTATTCTTGTATTTTGACTACTAAAGTCCTGTTTGTTCTGCCTAGGTCCGCCATGGCTGTGATGCGACTTGTTGGAGCACAGGGCCCTCTGGCTGCCAGCAGACCCTCCTGCACAGAGCTGTTGATGAGAATAATGAGGTCTCTGCCTGCTTCCTTATCCGCAGGTTGGCTAAATCTCTTTAACGTGGTTGTGTACATTAACTAAACTGTAAATAATTTGCATACAAACAAAACCATTTGGTTGGTTTAAAAAAAAAAACACACAACTATATTTAGCTAAAATAGAATACAGCAAGTTTGTGTATGCCAGTTTTACATATACGGTTTTCGCAGGGTAGTAAGAGAATTGACTTGGTAGTAAATTTTTCATCACCCCTTCAATATATTTTGACTTTTCCATCGATGTAGACTTTTTGTTTTAAGTTCGTTTTTAGCTATTAAATCTGTATAAAAATAAAATTACTTGGCAGGACCTGAGCTTGCTTTGATAGACTCAAGTGGTTCCACTGTCTGATTTGCTGTGCACATGCGCGGTGCTGCAACCGCTGCTGCATAAATCAAAAGTGCAGATTTCCAACAACGTACCAGTTTTTAAATTACGTTGCTACGTAAAACCAGAGTTATTCCCAATAATTTATGCCATGCTTTTTCCTGTATATTGTCCTCACCTTCGATGCGCATTTTGTGCAAAAATAAACGGCAAAAACGTGAGTTTCGCTAACAGGAAGTGCTTGCTAATAAAAACAAAACAATTCCTGACAACTCCTTTTCCTTTGGTGGAAAAAAGCAACATATCAACCAATCAGAAAATTATGTGGTAACACGATGCATTTGGGTACATTTGGCTGCTGAGGAACAGGTGTAAAGGTGGTAAGAGTAAATATTACTGGCAAGTTTTGCTTGTGATGGGCCCCTTGGTCTTGTGGAGGAGGTGGCATAAATAATTTGTCTAGCATCTTAATGTGAGTCCTGATTGCTCTGCAAATAGTTGTACAGAAAAAACACCTTTCCTCTATTTTAATGGAAATAGTTGTATATAACTTTAATTACTGTATTTTTACACAAGTTGTGAAACTTATACTTGCATTTTAAGTTGTAAAAATAATTTGTTAAGCATGTTTGTGACTTTTACAGTTAAAAAAAAATCTAACTTTTTCTACTCTGATTTTAGGTCTTTATGTGATTATATGTCCAATGTGTTAATATAGTATTTCAAAATGAAAGAATCACCATACAGTCGCACACATGAGGTGGTGCTTAAAAAATTATACCAAACAAGGCAAGGTAAACAGCTTCTAAGATCAACTATAAAGCTAAAAACAAAAGTACCGGTAGTCAAAAATGGCCAAATATACCCCGGACCCTAGGGGGTTAAGTTGGTCATGGGGAATGATTGAGAGGCGTTTTGTAAAGTGTGCAGAAAAAATATAAATTTGACCTCGAACGGTGTGACGGTGATCAAATCACACCGAGCATTCACCAGCAGCAGATCCCTATTTTGTTTTTTGGTGCAACACAAAGCACGGCAACTGCAACCTCAAGGTCAGCTACGAGCA
>VUQK01016975.1:6242-26951 GCA_015106715.1 Bujurquina vittata
CCAAGAGCAAAATTGGAAGACAGAGAGGGATGGGGGGGGGGGGGGGTGTTTGAGTAGAAATAATAAAGCTAATGTATCGATACAGTAATTTTTCCATAGTCCATAGAGTTATTAGTATAAAAAAATAGAGCCTGGTAAATTAGCGATCATTTAGCTGGGACTGGATAATAATATTTTTATTTTTTGTGCACTCTTGCTTTATTTTATAATCTTTATTGTTTCTAAATGAACAGCGTAGAGTAACAGAATGTAACAAACTCAGCCCAACGTTATCTAGTGGGCCCTGTGCTCACTGCCTGGCACCATGGAGCCCGATTGGCATTTACCACACCAGAATTGGCAGGTCCACCAGTGGTGTCCTGAGCCCACGTGACATGTGTGAAAGGGGGCTGGAGAAGCAATGGAGGATATTATGCTGCCTCTAACATTGTTCAGCATAAGAGGTTTGGTTAGTGATGGTCTGGGGAGGCCCATCCATGGAGGGACTCAGATCTCTACACACCAGGCAACAGCATTACGTATCGGGATGAAACCCATGGACCAATTGTCAGACCCTATGCAGATGCAGTCGGTCCTGGTTCCTCCTGGTGCACGACAATGCCCAGCCTTATGTGGTGAATGTGTGCAGGCAGTTCTTGGCGGATGAAGGAATTGATACCATTGACTGGACCCCACGCTCACCTGACCCCAAATTCCACTGTAGAACACCTCTGAGACATTCTTTTTTGGTCCATCGGTCCATGAAGACACACTACAACTGTTGTAGGACTGTTGTGTTGGACAGGCTATAATGTGAACTTAAAGAGCAAGAATAGAAATAAACTAAGCTTGTCAAAATTATGACCTGACGTTATTTAAGAGATGGACAGGAGGGGAGAGAAGACAGGAAACCTAATTAAAGTCCACAGATCATGCTGGGGGATAACACTGAGTTTGTTTCCCATTAGGTGAGATAATAATGGATGGAAAGATAAATTAAGACTCTACATTTTTTCAGCTGTTGGAGGCTAAATCATGACTTGCTTTTTAATTGGAGTTTGAAAAGCAAAGTGAGAAAAGGGTGGGCAAGAGGAGGAGATGAAGGAGAAATTGGGTGATAGATTAGTAGAAGTAATGATTATGGTTATAATAAGACTCTTGGGCTGCAGATTTTGGCTGCAGCCTGAATTTTAATGCACAGCAAAGCCGAGGGAAGAGAAACCAAAAGTTTGATGAGACAGATATTAGACTTGAAAATTTGCCGCAAGAAAGCACAAAGAGCAAGAAGCAGTCGAAATAAATGACAATTCCATTTTATTTCATATGTATGCACATTTATTATAAATAGATGAGGTACGGTGTCAATAAATAAACAGAAAAAAGATAAAACTAATTATTTAATCAAGTCAAACATACAGGAACAAATGAATCTTCTATCTTTGACTTCAGAAATGTTTCAGTCGAAGGAAACAGTTGAATAAATGTGCAAAGAAATTTACTACTGAAAAAGTTTAAGGAACACATCAGATGTCAATAAGTACTGGATATTTATAGTGATATGGACTGGATGCCATATCATTTGGTGGAAGTGAAAATGATCCACCTGCCGAGGGCTGAATTCAAAGACACCAAGAAAATCAAAGTGAAAAAATGATGCAGTCGGCTCGTCGGTCCAAATTTACTGCAGCGCGTCACTGCAGAGAGAGGCTGAGCTGCCTTGTTTGGAGGTTTGCACTCCTGGAGAGCTTCTTGTTTGTTTTTTCATTTGTTAACCGCAACTTTAAAAAAAAAAAAAGAAAAGCTAAATGAGAAAAATGAGTTAGTGGTCATTGTGGGATCATGAAAAATTAGCTACGAGCTATCTAACAAAAGTCTTTGGTTAACTTTAAGAGACAGCAGGCGGCAGCTGACTGTGCGAGTTTGCATTCATTAGAAGTGCGTCGCACAGTATGCACAGAGGGATATTTGCCTCTGCAGCGAGTACCCACCTTATAAGCTGCAACTTCATTTCAATTTTTCAGTCTTTGATTTCATGCCTGTTCTTGAGCCTCGTCCTTTGCTTGCGCCATCTTCTCTTGTTTTTCATTCGTGCCTGCCTGTCATCTTAATGTATCATTACCCCCTCTCCGCATTTTCTGCTTGCTTTAAATCTAATAAGTGAACTGTGTGAAGTTGTCATTTGTGTGTCTGAGTTATGCATTTGAGTCCTGTTGCTGAATCTTGTCAGTAGCTGGAATTCTGGTGGGAGAACTAATCTCTTATTATTACACATATTAAATTCCTATACTGTAACTAAAAAGGGGTTAGCTTAAAAACTATTTGAATTGGAGATAAAAATTCACATCAACACTCCCCCCCCCCCAAAAAAAATAAATCATGTTTATGTTGAAGGGAGAAAGCCCTTTGGCCGTGTGTGATTTATGAGGAAAACCTCTGCAGAAAGATATCGTTATACAGCCGCAAAGTCTTTCTAAGGAGGCTGCTGGAGTTTATGATACAAGAGATAGCTGTGATAGCCTGGCACTGATTACGTTTAATCGCAGTGCCCGGGCTTACCATGATAACCATGACTCGGATTTTGTTTTAATACTAATGGACCTGTATCAGTGCCTTTTTGTCTCTTTTTCTAAAAACGTGCTTCTTTTTTTTTTTATTGCAAATGAAAGCAATAACGCAGGAACGCAAAATCGTGCTAGAATATTTTAATAGCAGGGAATGGTTTGGGGGGGGCCGCAATTAAACTCCAGTTTTACTTTCAGTTTCAGATTTAGTTTAATATGAGTAAGAAAAGAAAAGGATTCAGGACTAAAGGCTGCATGAGTGATAGGAAATTTGTAGATGAGTTTGAATTACTCTGAGGGGAGGGGGGGCACATGGAAGGAAATGGAGAAGGAACGAGGACTAGTCGGTGGCTGAGGATACGAAATGTGATTTAGTGAGCAATTTTCATAATATGCTTATAAGGGTAGACAGAATAAAGAGAGGGAGTGGTAAGAGGACGGAGCGAGGGAGAGAAATATTATCAGCAAAGCGTTGGTTTTAGTAGATAAACAAAGCTTTAAATGTCACCTTGGGAAAACTTGACAGTTAAATTTCCGCCTAATTCCTCTTGGCAATCTCTTTAAGTCCCAGATATCTGCCGCAGTGTTGGGACTCAAAACAGGAAACTCCAAAACACTTTTCTTTTTGAAGTTCAGGTTACATCCTTAAAGAGTCCCTTGACATTTATGTAACTTGATAGCTGTGTTTCCGAGTACATAATTTATTTCTTTGAAGAGATATTTCATGGTGTTTCTGCTCCACTAGATAAGACAAAGGGGGAAAACGGTGCGCTGAGAAATGTAAGGAGCTCTATTTGCACCTGCTCAATCGCAGCATCGCTCAAAACAGAACCCAGTGGGCCACCATGACATCTCCCAGTTCCTTTATTGCTCACAGGGGCGTTGTCGTCGTCTTGACTGCAGTGTCAATCATCTGCGCAGTGAGACGTTCAACTCCAGAAGACAAAGTGGAAGTGGGCGAGTGGAAACGTCAGCACAAGGCGCGATAAAAAGAGTAACAGAAGGGAGCGAAGTGAGAACGTTCTGGGCACATCCAAACAGGTTCAATCATGGGGATTCATACTCTTCATGTACTGTTGGTGGTAAGATTACGGTCTCGCTTTAGTGAGAAGACCAGAAATGATAAATTCTGACAGCCATTGGCTGCAACATTCACTAAAGTTAGGTTTAAATTGTCTCGATTTAAAAAGAGTTTTACGATATTACAGTGAAGCACAACAGTATAAATGTCCTCAGTGTCTTTCTTTGATAAGCTCTATAGCTGCTTTTTTAAATACGTTTCCCTCTTTACACATTTTTTAGCATGTTTTTTCATTCACAGCGTAGAGCAGCGTAGAGCAGCATTATATATTTTAAATATGGTTACGCAAACTCTTCTGCATTTGCAAGCTTTCACTTTGATGAAAGAGAGTAATTCTAATACAAATATGGATCTGAAAGTGCCTTGAAATACACAGTCATAGAAGTGCATGGATACATCATCTTCAAATACATGTTTTATGAAAAATGGTGCAGCTAATCTCAAGAAAATTGTCTAAACTTTGAGCAGCTCGTACTAATACTGTCATGATCCTGGGTCTGTGCCCCAGCGTTTTGGACTTAATTCTGTTATTTAATGTCTCTTTGATTCTTAGTTTGTTATGGGGTTTTTGCAAGTTTTAGTTTTGCTGCATTTTTACTTCCTGGTTGGGTTTTTATTTGTAGCCTTACTTCAGTTATGTTCTTGGTTTCAGTTTATTGTGCTACCTGAGCCCCTGTTTTGTCTTGTTGTCTGCGTTTTTTTGCTTTCCACTAGTTAGATTTACTTCGTCTGTTCTCCCCAGTTGTGTTCTGTTTTCCTAATCAGCCCACATGTGTATTTAGGACCTCGTCCCTCGTTGTAGTGTGTTTACCTGTCCCAGGCTTTCCTCAGCGTTCTAGTTTGTCTGATTATTTGCTCTTGTAGTCGCAATCCGTGTTTCCGTGTATTTTGTGAGTAATTAGCGGTAAAGCTGTGCACTTTGAGTTTATATTTTGCCTCCCGAGTCCTGCATTTGAGTGCACTTTCTGCTGTCCACGTTGCCAAACATGGAAAGTGCACCATGAGGAAGTGCCAAAAACTGCTTGAGCTCTAAAAACCAGTCACTATTCCAGTATTTAGGCAACTCAACGGTGACTTGTCTACTACAAGATATGCTGACAGTGCAGTTTTTAATTTGAAAGCCGATGTTATGGTTCACATTTGCTGGTAGTTGGTGAGTGTTTGCAGACCAGTTGGTATATTGCATGCAAACTTGGCGACCACAGCAATCTGCTAGTGACAGCTAATGGCAGCATCCCTTTGCCACCAACTTTGCCTAGCCAGCAACCAGCTGAAACCACCTGCCAGCCAACTGAAGAACATCTTTCCCTCACAACCGATGGTTAGCATGTGGTGGCTGATTCGTTTTTAGGCCTGTGTGGCTGGGGCCTGAGTAACAGTTGCAGGGTGGGCATCTTGCCTGTTATGTAGAGAAATTGAGCTAAAATCAGTTACAAATTTGTTACCCAGCCTTTTGTGTCAGGATGGATTACAAACCTCAGTCATGGTAATGCTGGCCACTGCTGTTATTGAACCATTACCTTTTGATACTGAGATAATGTCGACGTTAGATGCTTACCAATGAAATGCTCACTGCATAATCTACGATAAACTGCAGGCCTCAACTTTTTGTGATTAACGGCTGCACTGATTCACTGTCTTCTTCTATCCTTCTTTCCAGTAGGAAGTGATGCGATCATTTTTGGTCCACGTTGATTGCTGCGGCCAGCGGAGCGGCAGAATATAAGCGCTCCACGTATGTAAACAATGTGCAAGTACGGTGTTAAAGGTTGGGTCAATAGGCGGTATCTCTCGGGCAATGTGCACGTGACATCATGTGAGAAATTTGAGTACACTCCTGTTTTTTAGCATTAAATCATTCAGCATTTAAAGCTGTACAAAAAAAAAAGAAAAACGGTTGTAGCCTCTATGGAAAGTTTCCTGCTTAAAAAACTGTTGTGTGGCGGGTGACCTTTTTCATCCATCTAGATCCTCGAGTTATGGCTGTGGCCACTGTGACTGACACTGTGACTGACACTATTTTGAGTCCTTAAACTGGACCTCTTCACATTTGTGCTGTTTGTGCATTTGGAGCATTTTTAATAGATTATCTGACTAATAATGTGACTTCCTGTGTGTCACAGACCACCGGGCTTCAGTTTTTGTGAGTGAGCATTTTCCTATTATGTTACTTAGCACCAGTCTGCAAATATGTGTGTCTGTGTGGAACCCATACAGGTTTTGGATGCAGTTTTCTAATCAAGCTTCCTAGCATTAGCTGCTAACTTGAGCGATAACACTCTGCTCTTTCATGGCCAAAACTGCTAACATTTAGGCTTCAGATTCAGTGGCTATGTCTGTCTGTAATGCTGTCCATGCAGAAAACTTTAAAGGTGATTTGAGACAAAAATAGAAGCAAAGCTCTTCCTTTCCGTTTACATGTTTATAGGGGCTCCATATTTTTGGATTTCATAATCCACAAATGTTTCCACCTAAGTCAGTGTCAGTGATAACTACCTTCTTCCAAAGCAGAACCAGCAGCTGAAATTAAGTAACAGGACTAATATATTTTCAGAACTGCTCAATATTTTTATAAAGAAGTCCTATTATTTTCCTCACTTTTCTTCAGGCTTTCTCCTTTTTGTGGTGCGGTTTCCACATAAAAGTGAAGTTAAGTCACACCTTCAGCTGGCTCACAAACTGTGAAAATAATCTTGTCCTTCATTTCTGATTGTCAGCAGTGTCGGGAGAAGTGATAGTCTGTGGGATGATCTCATCCAACAGGCAAAGTCAATTTTTCATCAAGTTGAAACACGTTCAGTGCCAGCACATGTGTTTTCGTGCCCCCAGCGGGAATTTGCATAGACTTTGTATTTAGTCATGCCACACAAAAAATGTTGCATCCCTTTTGGTGTGGACCCACAATTATGCCAGCCTTGACCAGGACACTGAAATACAATCTTTAATTAAATAAAATCCTAAACACAAACAAATATTGGGTGTGTTGTCTAAGTTGATTGACATGTTTAAGCAGACAAAACAAATAAACCTTCCCACAAAACAAGCTCAGCTGCTTTAGAGGCTGTTTGTATTTCAGAAATGAAGGATAAGCAAATTCACAGGAAGATTCCACCCCATAAATTACTCCTCTGAACTTCACCCTTGATCTTTCGGATGATTAAATTATGGTTTACCAATTTTCAGACAAACAACATAACACTGGATTCTAGTTAGGTCGGTAAAGGAGAGGCATGAATTCCTGCTTATTTGTATCCATGGAAAACAAATCCCAGATTCAAAGAGTATGTGACAGGGTTTTTTTTGTTGTTGTTTTGCACATTATTACATTAGAGGCCATTACTGTTGATCCATGGGCTTTTCTCACTATGTTGCCTGAGGTGGAGTTGCAAACTGTTTTAAAGCTGGAAAGAGAAAAAGAGCAACACCCAAAACATAATTAACACTTGTTTTTTTCTCTATTTGAGCTCCCAATATGTAGCAAAGACCGGGGACAGAGATGCTGCTGTCAAATGCTGAATATTATACGCGCTGGTTTAACAGTTCTCTAAATGAGAATCTAAGGCCCTTGATGTAAAGCGCCTCCGTCCATATTAGTGTTAGTTTAAACCTGTAATGAGTGCTGAAAGCAAAAACAGCCCAAACTGCTAATATCATGCAAATGCTTCTGCTTCTCTGGTCACTAAATATGCAATCTGTCCTAAAAGCTGCATTTTAGACTGCCAATACACAATCTAATGAATATTAACCTAGCTAATGGAACAAGCAGTTAACCATTTGGGTCACTCACGTTTGCAACACAACATCAGGCTAAATGGTTTATCTCTATCCCTGAAATGTAATGGGCCGAGCCAAAAACGACAATTCAGGTGGCATTTCACTGTATTCGGATGGATTCAGACCCATGTTAATGAGACAGGAAGAAAAAGAAGTGAAATGCAAATATTCACCTGGCTTGTGATTATTTCCCCTATCGTCTCAAATGCTATTACTTCTGCTTGTTTATATTATAAGGGGAAAAAATGCAGCAAAAGTTATGTAAAACCCCTTGACACAGCTAGCACTTTTGTAAAGTTGATAGCTGTTTTCTTCCAATTATTTCTAGACAACACATTTCTGGTAAAAGGAGCCAAGCTCCGATTGTTTGATATGTGCCACAATCACTTTTTTTTTTCCCCTTTTTTTAATACAATGCGAGGCCAGTCTTTTTGTTGTTGTTGTCGTTCCTTTCTTGTCTGTGAATGTTTTAGAAGCTGAGGACAAAATTGTTGCCACTTTAGCGAACCCATGCTGTGACCAAAATGCGAAAGGTTTTAGAACTGTATTTGAAGAGGAGAGCGACGTAAGCAACGGCTCATCCAGTGGCAATTTGTATTGAGAATGTAATTTAAAGCGACTTTGTCAGAACAATATACTTCTATCATAAATTGACATGGCTGAGCAGAGATTCAGAATTTCTGCAGCTGCTACTTTGGGGTATAATTTTAAACTCTTATATAACTTTGGTCCCAACACTTGATTGCCTTCAACACATTACTGAACTGACACAAGCCTTTGAGTTATAAACATTTTCACTCCAATCAGTATTTGTTGCTGTGTTAATGACTTATTTCTACAAGGTAAAGGTGAGAGTGAAAAAAGCAATCAGCTGTCACTTTACTGAAAAAGAACAATGAATAAAATAAATTAGCGATGTTGAGTATTATTTACTATTTTGCTTGGAACTATGAATGAAATCATCAATCAATAATAATCAATCCCCACATATTTGCATGTTAAAATAAGTTAAAAATTCATTTTTACATATTACAGACGGATTTTTTTTTTCTTTTGTTGATTAGTTGGTTGCTGCTAATAGATTAACATTAGTTTATGTTGGCTAACTGGGGACAAAACTCATAACTCAGTGGAAACAAAGGAAAGTAAAACCATGGGGTTTTACTTCCTCTGGCTGCAGCAGTGAATATTGTGTCACAAAAGGATATATTATCCACTTTCACTCTCTGCTGTGGTTCTTCATCGTTGGCTAGCTGCACAGAAATGGAAAAAAATAATTTGGAGACAGACAAAAAAGTCCAAATTAACACATTATCTCACTGAGTGGATCGCTTTATATTAGAGGTGGGGAAAAGCGAATCCCAAATGCAATTGAAGAAGAGAGTAATGGAGTTTTTTGGGGGGTTTTTTTGTTGTTTTTTTTTCCCTGCAGACGTGCTAACAGATGTTAGGGTTCACGATCATGCATCGGTAAGAAACGTATTTATATATTATTTATATTTGTGGTGTGATGCACATGTAATAACCTGTTACACTGTAGCCTGTTTGGATTAGCTTAGGAAACAAGACTATTTTATTACATAAAATAGTGCTGATCGCGTCTCCCACCACTCAGTCTGTAAACCCGACCCAACAAGAAATAATGAAAGTGAGTGTCTGACTGTAGCTTGTCTTGTTAACCACCGGTGCAGCTGTCTCAAACAGATGCACCGGTGGTTAGTTTTAGTTTTCTTGCTTTCCACTGAGTTCTCACCTCCGTCAATAGGTAGCAAGCATAAACTGAGGTAAGTCTATTAGTGGCAACCAGTTAGTGCATAAGATGGCGCTGCACATATTCTAAAAACCTAAACTTTTGCAGTAGCGCCATGGGTTAAATTAGCCTTTATATGTGTAGTGTTTCATGTCCACGTCAATGCATTCTGACAACCTTGCTGTGGTTAAGTGTCCGTGGTTTTCATCCAATCTGTGATCCTGCAAAGATGGTCAAGTGGACCCATGCATCCTCACAGATGTGGCGTTTAACTGCAGCAGCCCCTTGAAGAGAGGCAACTAAGCAACTCTCTTGTACTCGAGCCCAAAAAGCATTTTCCTATAGAGCAGTTTTATAAAGAGAGCTTGACAGGTTAGAACTACAAACCATATAAACTGTTTCTGTTTTTGTAATTAATGTAAAGTAAATCAAAGTTTTATATTTCTAAAACCAAACCCTGGAAAAGGCATTTTGCTCATAACATCATCTGTGCAGAGCAAACATCACTGCACACGTGCACTTGCCTCATATCCTTGGTGGGGCACTCTTGATTAAAAAGAAAAACAAAAGCATGATTTGGGGGCTGTTTGTGTGCAGTTTATTATAAACTCAAGTCATTGGAGAATAGATTTCAATGGTGACGCTAATGTTAAAGTCCAATTTAGTTCGTTTGGACTGTGTGTGTTGTTTATGTTGTTTAATTGTTTATGAGCTCACCAGAACAAACAAATCCTCCACAATCCAAAGTATGAGACTATTTAAGCTCTCAGATTCTGTTATTTTTATGCCGTTTATCTTGCAGTGGCAAAATTACAAACATTAAGCTTTACTTCTGTCTCTTCTTGGCTTGCTGCAGCTCTGCTGAGAAAAAGCTTTAATGACGATGTTGTGATGTCCAGATGATGAGTGCTTGCTCTTATAACACCCAGCTGTATCACATTGTGTTGAGCTGGATGCATCCAGTAGCCCTGAAGCTTCATTTAGATTGACTTCACACTACCACTCAGTGTCTCAGAAGGGAACGTGTTTAATATGATTCAAAATGTTTCGGTTCCCAACATGGTGAAGCTGAGGGAATGAGGGACCCACTGCAAGAGTGAGAGGAGCAGATGACTGTAAAGTGTTTAAGGGCTGCAAAAGGCACAGAGAGATATGTGTAAAGAGAAAAAAATCAGCAGGGTGAATAGTGCACATTTGGGTTGAATTTGTGTTAGGCCTAGAGAGCAATCAGTGATCCCCTGGAAACCTCTGGTCACTAGTGCAAACTGTGTTCCCTGACAAGGCTAGTTTGCCCACATTTGCCACACATCTTCAAGCTTTTCACCTATGCTTGTTCTCTTCTGTTTTCTCTTTCTGCTGCATTCCATATATGCACAAGGAAGGGCAGGCAGGCTGTCTCAGAACCCAGCCATACTCTTAAACATAAACCCTTTAAAGGTCTTTGGTGGAGTTTATATGTATATATATACACATGCTTCCACATGTGCCTTTATGACTTATGTGTAAAACGACTGTCGAAAAACGAAGCAGTAGTCCCAACGTATGGAGAGAAGGTGTGCTCCACGGTTAAGGGTGGAAAAGGAATTATTAAGGAGCATTTCTACATGGCAAACGGTTCTTTAGCACCTGGTTGATAAGGGAATTGGTATTTGTGTTTTGTTGTGTCATTGTATATTTAGTTATATTTCACGGAGCATACTGGTTGTTATTATATGTTGTAGTTACGTTAGGAAAAGGTTAAAGGCAACATACTGTTTGAGTTAATAATGGTATTTTTGTTCTGTATATTTGTAGGTCTTACAGTGTGTTCACAAGCAAGGCAGTATAGTAAAAGGACTGTGAACCATCAGTTTGAGAGACCGGGACGCTACAGCAGTTACTTTAACATGTTGTAAGCTTGTTTATTTTGCACTATATGCTAGCTGCCAACCCTCTGACTCGCAACAGTTTGAGCTCTTCTCTAGTCAACTTCTGTTGGTTACTGTTGACCTGAGTGACATTTGCAATGTCTATTTTCGCCAGCTTCATCAGCTGCAGTATTAAAGTGACAGTCTCTGTGCACGGGTCCATCAGTGACTACTGTTTACATTTGGATTATTTTCCCTGCCATGTGCTGCTGCCTCTGCTTCTTCCCTGCATGCACAATACCATCAACTTCCTCTGGTTCAGTCATGATTTTGAATTTTGTTGTTTTTTTCTGTTGTTTGGTTATTTGTAGGTCCCCCCCCCCCCTCGTATGTCATTGTCTATGCCACCCTGTCTGTCCATCTACACTGTCTATGTCTCTGTTTAAGTAATTCTCTGCTTTATATTGTTACTCAGTCTCTGTTGGTTTGACCTCCTTCCCTTTTTCCTCCTTTGTGATTGTTTAACCTCTTCAGAGAGAGTGTCCTGGGCCAATATAGGCTGCATTAGCCTACTATGTTTTTTTTTGATAGTGGGAGAAAACCAGTAAATCTTGTTTCTACATTTTAGCATTTTGCTCAGCATATCTCATGTGAATGATTCCTATTTCATTATTAACAAGCAAATTTATATTTTAACAATTCCTAGTGCTGGTCCCAAGCCTAGATAAGTGGGGGTTGCACGAGGAAGGGCATTCAACATAAAATCTTTAGCAAAACAAACATGGATCATCAAGACTGAGATTTCTATACAAGATTAGTCAGGGCCCCGGGTTAAAAACGACTGCCACCTATGCTGTTGACCAACAGGGTGCCCGTGGAAACTGTGCTACTGTTAGCCAAAGGCTTGGAAGAGGATAAGGTAGAGAGAGAGCACTACAGATGTGATGTTAGCTTTGAGAGTGTTGATGGAGAAGTATAGAGAAAGTCGCTTCAAGGCACTTTACATTGTAACATAAAGACCCTGCAATAATGACAGTGGGAAGGAGAAACTCCCTTTTAACAGGAAGTTACCTCCAACAGAACCAGGCTCAGGGAGGGGGGGGGGCAGGGGGTACTGTGGTACTGCATGAGAAAGTCAGCAATAGCAGAGTATATGAGGGTGGTGCAGGACATGTGATGAGGTGTGTGGTAAGAGTGACAAATGGGTTTAAGGTGGGGGTGGGATTATATCAGGGCTCTGAGCCCCCACTTGTTTGCAATAATGATGACAGATGAGCTCGGGAGTCTCCGTGGACTATGATGTTTGCAGAAAGCATAGTGAGAGTAGGGAGCAGGTGGAAGAGAGCCTGGAGAGGTGGAGGTATGGATTTGAGAGAAGAGGAATGAAAGTCAATAGAAGCAAGATGGAATACAGGTGGGAGATAAGTGTCACAGTGAAGATGCAAGGAACAGACGTAGTGAAGGTAGATGAGTTTTAATACCTGCAGTCAACCACCCGAAGCAACAGAAAGTGCATAAAAGAGGTGAAGAAGAGAGTGCAGGCGGGGTGGAGTGGGTGGAGTGGAGCATCAGGTGTGATTTGTGACAGAAGGAGAGCAGCAAGAGTGAAAGGCAAGGTTTACAAGGTGGCAGCGAGACCTGTTGTGATGAATGGTTTAGAGACAAAAATACAGGAGGTGGAATTGAGGAATTGAGATGCCAAAGCTGAAAATGCTGAAGGTTTTCACTGGGAGTGACCGGAATGGACAGGATTAGAAATGAGTACATCAGAGGCACAGCTCGGGCTGAGCGGTTTGAAAACAAAGTCAGAGAGGTAAGGCTGAGATGGTTTGAACATGTGTGGATATAATAGGCCGAGGATGCTGAATATGGAGTTGACAGGCAGGAGGAAAATAGAAAGACCACAATGGAGATTCATGGATATAGTGAGGGAGGACATGCAGAGGGTTGGTATGACAGAGGGGGATGCTATGGGATGGGGTGAGATGGAGGCAGAAGATGATGTGATGTGTGGACCCCTAAAGGTGGAAGAAGAAGAAAAAGAAGAAGCAAGTTTGCACAATCTTTAGTTTGAGTATTGCATTCTGTCTAAGCTACATTATGTGCTGTGGATTGAATTAATCTGGACCTTTTGACTGTAATATAGACAATGATAATATTAAAATATTTAAATAACACATGGATATGACAAAAACAAAGCTTGACTTAAAAAGTCTAAATCCAATCACAGGATGCTGTCTGTGATTTAGACAAAGAAAGTCAGCATAGAGTCTCGGTAGTCTCTGTAATGCAACACACATTGTGCACAGTGAGTGTCAGCGTTCATGAAGCCATGTGTATTTCTTGCTGACAAACAAAAGTTATCAATCTTGCTTTCCCTCCACAGTGCCTGTAGCTCGGAGAATTAACTCAGTCACACAGAGATATGTAACCAGAATAAGATGGATCTGGCTGGGGAAGAGGTTTGCACACCAAAAAAAAAAATCAATGCAGAATACAAAGTGGGCAATAAAGTTTGTTACAGTATCACAAAAGCAAGGCTTTCTATATGGCTCTGTTGCATAAATGAATATAATATAGGGGTTTTAAATGTACTGTAAAATTAAATAAAGGGTTTTCAGTATCTCTGCCTAGATAGTGACAAACGTATATTTGTAATAAGTGTAGCAAATGTGCACAATTGACATATAACCAGACTTTGTGGCAGGCTTATATATGTTACATATATACTGCAGGCATCTATGCAGCAGCACAACCGTAATGTAACAATGAACACCTGGCAGCATCAGTGCGTCTCCCTCTCTCACTCACACACACACACTCACACACACACACGCACACACACACACACTCACAGGCAAATGCATGCCTGGGACTGGAGAATTAAGACACAAACATGCAACCCCTCTCAGGTCATGGGCGCAAACATGCTTACCAAACATCTACTTTTTGCTTGGGAAATAAAATAACAGTCTGAGCTTAAATGTGAGATTTCATGGCACAATTCACTGCGATTGCTTCAGATGTTTGTTTTTTCTCCCCTTTTTGAGCACCAGTATCCCAGCAGTTCATTCACTGCACGCTCAGCTAACATAATACACATGTACACGCTTGTTTTAAAGAGTAATCTTTCAGAGGCAATTGGCCCTATCCGGCAAGCCGCCACATCTTATGCCACCCGGTAACAGCTTTCCCAAGCTTCTGATAGGCTAAGATGCCAGATGGCTAACGATGATGGATAGTTTATTTACCGAAGTGAAACAAGGCTGTGGAAAGATGTAAGAGGGAAAACAAAACAATTTCTCCAAGCGAGGCGGTGATGCTCTTCTTTGCTTTTGTCTCCTTGCTTCTTGGATTCTTTTATGCTTTGTTTGGTTGGCGCTTCTTCCCTGTTAGATTATGTCCGTTTTTGTCCACTCCTTGTCTTGGTTTGCGTTCTTAAGGGCTCTTTATCATGTCTGAGGTCTTTCAATACATATTTTTTCCTGTTATTGTTGCATGTTATATTTCTTTCCGCTATTCATTTCTTGCACTGTTGTTTTTAATGGACAACCTATTGCAGAAAAATAACATTTTTATCTCTCTGCATAAGACCGCAGACAGACAGGTCTCTATGTGAATATATTGCGTGTAAGAGAAAGTTAACTTGTTCATGTCAACATGCATGGGTGGTCTGACCTCCATTAACACAGCTCGAATGACCTCCGACACCCAATAACTTTCCTGTTGTTGTCCATCCAGTGATGCTAGATAGAGGGGCAACAGGTTAGAGGGATGGCAAACAGGGAGACAGAAAGCGTGGAGATTGCAGCTTTCCACACTGATACTATTAATACTGTTGTTTTGTTTAACTGCCGCCCTTTAAAGGTTGTGTGCAAGTGCAGGCTACACTGATAGTAACCTATTGTTAGTTGCCCTAACAGGTATTCAAACTGGGACAAAGCCTTCATTTGTGCTGGAGATTTAGAAAGAGAATCAGAGAAAAGGGGAGGATAAATGCACAGCCAACGATGACATTAAGAGTGAAAGCAAGAGTTGCAGAGACTACGGGCTCGTTTATGTGCATTTAAGTTGGGTTACTGTGGGTTCCTCGATTTTGCAATGGTGGACAAGGTTAGATGAAATGTGTTCTCCCAGCTAGATTTTTATTTAAGTCACATACATACATCCTATCGCACCTGTCATTGGATAAGAGGTGGAATGCACCCTGGACAGGTCACCAGTCTATCACATTCACACCAATATTAGAAAGCTTTCATGGAGGCCTTCTAATATTGGTAATATGCACATTACTTACAGCATTATGTGCTCTATCATTACTGGGGTGGATGTCAGTATTGGTCCAATGTGAACTTCCCAAATTATTCTCATACACGTTACAACATGCCTTATACTCAAAGTTAGCTGGAACTAGGAGACTTTTTAGGGAATTGTATATATTTCTTATTGTGATAGCGCTGTGCAGGCCAGCCTCTGCAGACCATAAGCACACCAGCCTGAGAGCTGACTGAAATCTGAAATACGCCTAAAGCATTTCAGGTGCTGGAAGATGGGTGCATTTAACCTGCATTACAATGCATCATGAGCTATTCTCCCTTAGCCACCCTTTCATATTTAGATGCAGATCATGTGCTAAAAAAAATGCAATCAAATCCAAATTGTTTGGCCATTGCACAAGACGGGGATGGGAAAAAAGAAGAAAACACAAAAGGAAACAGGAAGCAGGAGATGGAAGAAGAGAGAGCGCCCGCTGCCCTGCTGGTACCAATATAGGGGCTAAAAATTGTGAACACTGATTACTACTTGCACACAAACACACAAACCCACACACACACACACACACACACACACGCACACGTGTTTGCACTCACAGTTGCACACAGAGACCAGTCTGTGGGATTTAATTGGGTCCTTTCAGTTTACCACTGAGTTGACAGCTCAAAGCAATTAAAGACACAGACAGTCCCCAGTACACCACTGAGGAGCGCTTGATTTTCAGACAGCCACACCTGAGGGGCACTTGTCATCTATAACCTCAGCAGTGGAGGGGTGCTTGTTTTGTTGACAAGCATTACTGCTGAGCACTTGTTTTACAAAACACTCTGCGAGGGGTGCTTGTTTTCTTACATTGCAGGTACAGCTGAATAGCTTTTGTTGTGTAATCACTGTGGGACACTGGAAACATTATTTCCATATGAAAGCATGGTTAACAGCACTTAAACACTGTTACTTTATTCAGTGGTTTTTGGATGTCCAAATATGTTTTATTGTCATTAAGATGCAACACACACATATAGTACAATAGGTTCCATGGGGACGCATCCAGTAAGGATCCCCAGGCACTTCAATCACGGTACATTTGTGTGATTTACTGTATATATACTGTAAGACCACAGGAGAGTGCAAAAAGATTTTGTTAACTATCCAATCAAGAAATTAACTATCTTAACTTAACTATTTTTTTTTTTTTTACATTTTTTATATAGTTTCTTGTGATTGTGAAGTCAAAGTGACATCAGCTTACACAGTATCATCATACAACCCCTCAGGGGCCGGCTGAAACCCTTCCTTGCCTTCTTAATATCACTCTTATTAACTTGGGACAATAGTGAGCGCATGGACGTCTCCTCAAGAGAAATTATTGGTTTCTACAGCAAAAAACAAACCGACAAAACTTTAATATCAAGTTGGAAAATCTTGAATTTTTGGAACTCAAAACTAGTCTAGACATAATTTTATTAGGAAGCAGCGTGATGTTTAAGAGCGCTGCTCTAAGTCCTGTGCCACATTTCCAAAGGCCTCATCCCTGCCCCCACAAACCCCAGCCCAAATAGCTGATCAGAGTTGCACATCCATCAAGTTAACACTGGTCTAACACAGTTTCATTTGCATGAACTCGCATAGGCAGCTTTCTGTAATTTCTTTAAGGAGTCTTCAGGAATAGTTCTCCAGGCTTCTTGGAGCTCTTCTTTGGATGTTGGCTGCCTTTCTCTGTCGGGATGATCCCGCACTGCTTCAGTAACGTTGACGACCTCTGGGAAGGTCAATCCATGACTGAATGTTTATGTTGGCTGCTGAGATAATTCAGTGGAGTCACCGTTTGAGGCATTTCCAGTTTAGGTGCGTTACAATGACGAGAACCTAAAAACAAAATGAAAGAAACTGCACTATTAAAATGAAATATTGCTGTGGTCTTTGGACAGATCTTAGTGAGGGACTACTTGATGTATAGAATCAGTAAAAAAAAAACTTAAGTGTCCTTGTTTGCTCACAGCACAGACTCAGAGATGCACTTAATTTTTAGACAGCAACAGCTAAGGGGTGATTGCTGTACACAATTACCAGTGAGGGACCCTTGATTTATGTACACACACCAGTGAGAGACACTTTTTATTTATTTTTTTCTTTATTTATTGTGTATCTGGCTCCCTTCATAAATAGATATATCCCAGCATGGCTTGATTTTTCAGCAGCCACCCCCAAGGCACTTGTTGCCTGTAACCTCTGTACTGTGGGGTGGCTACTTTGTTGACAGAGACCACTCAGGAGCACTTGTTCTGTGGAAGAGCACAGGTGGGAGGTGCTTGTTTGGGGGATAGTTAATGCTGAGGAGTACTTGTATAGAGCCACAAATGAGAAGAGCCTGAATTGTGAAACAGGTGGTTCTGGAAAAACACAGGCCATTGTTAATGCAGAAATATCACATTTAGAATTTGCCTTATATTGCAGCACTTGTGAAATAATTAAATAAAGTGCAAGTAAAAGCAGCGAGTGAGGGGGAATTATTTAAGCAGTCTTGTGCTTGTATACATGGCAGATGTCAGGAAGTTTGTCATTTTTCTCTGTTGTGATTTCTTTGAGCCAAAGCTCTTCAGCGGTGGTTCAGTGAATCAACTCGTGTTAGAAATGATCGATTTATTACAGCGGCAGAATTCGGGTAGAGTTTGGCATTTAGGCTCAGAGCAAACATGATACAAATCGAAATTGGGGAGTGATGCGGGGGTCGCGGACGGTAGGCAGTGATGGAGGGCAGCAGCGGCGCTGAGGGAGAGATGGGAAATTCTGCGGCTTAAACCGACTGCCAAATTGAGAAAGCGCGTTCGGTATGTGACGTGAAGAGAGCGGGGAGAATTAGTGTGTATGATCCAGCACGGCGCGAGCTGCCTGCCAGAACTCACTCACAGGTTTCGCTCCATTTGTTGAAGGAACGAAGAATGTCCCCCACGCTCTGCAACTCCAAGTAATAAACTGCGATACTGCACTGAGACTGCACTGTAAATCACCGGAAAACATTTGAAAAAGGTGTCAGCATACCCCTTCATTTAAGGTATTGAAATATGTAATAACTTCATTCGTGAAGTGATAATACCACAAAAAATAAAAGAATTTGCACACTGGTCTCAAATACTGAATTAAGTAATGATGCAAATGCTAATAAATGAAACTGGTATTTAACAATTCTGATTACTGCAGTTATTTACATGAAAAATATATAAAATACCTGTTGATTAATGTTTGACTTCATCATTCATTTTCAAGGTCATATTGCAACAATAACTTCAATTTCAGCACGGGCAGAGTGCGAGACAGGACATAGAAAAGCCTGATCTCTTCACGGAATCCAGTTCATTTGATTTTTTTTTTTTCATTTAGTTACGGGCATGAATGAGTGGGAGAATGCTTCAGAGCCTGCTTTATGTGTGTTTAAGTGCTTTCCTTTAGACTGATGTTAGAGTACATTCAGAGAGCCAGACTGTCATTTTCAGAGGCTTCTTGCTGACTGCAGAAACCTTTGTCCCAGAAATAATAGCTCTGTTGCACGCAGCACCAAGGGCGCCACTGCAGCACACAGACTTATTGACAGAGCTGAATGTAGGTTCTGCCCCTGAAATGGAAAACTTCATGTGAAAGGATTACTTTCTATTATTATTAATGCATTCGAGAGTAACCATGTGTCAATGAGACGGCGTCTACATTAAATCTGTTTACTTTTGACCCATGGTGCTTTTCTCAGATTATTTATATGCTCCAAGCCTTCATACCTTCAGTATTCAGCTCAGTGGTACCTTCATAGAGGTTTGTGAAAATACTGACAGTTTGGGGAAACAAACTGGTGACCTTCCTGGAGCAATCATCACCTATCCACTGCCTATTCTATTCCCAGTGGAGGTTTGGGACTCTGATGGCATAGATATCCTGCACGCACATACACACATTTTAGTTATTTCAAGCCAAAAATGTACGCTAAGTCAGGTCACATTGCTCTGCGTTGGTCAAAGGCCCTGTGCATGCCACTGTAATACACCCAAAATCCCTGAGCTTTCTTATCTAGCACTATCCGCTGACTCCCTCTATACAGATGGTTGTAACTGAATTAAATAATTTATCAGCCTGGGTCAACAAAATGTTGTCTGTGCCTCGCTCTGAACTGAACAGATTGGGCATTTGTGCGCAGGTACACAAACACGCAGAAAGGGGACATGCAGACAGAACAAACAATTCATTTCAAGAAGTGAGGGAGCACTGGGACAAGGACAAAGAAATGCATGAAAAAGCTAAGCCTTTCAAGGAAGTACAAACGGCTGTATTTAAATGTAGCCGTGACGTGCAGCATAGTAACATGCATATTTTCCACCACAGTCTTTGACATTGCGTTCAATACACTGCAAGGCTTTGTTCCATGACTGCATGAAACGCCCATCAGCCAGGGAAAAATGAAACAGTCGAAAAAGGAAATGTTACAAGTGGGGGACACACTACATACTGTAGCGAGCAGTGCATGCAAAGGTCCACTTTCATAAAAGGTGGACATGGTCACCATAATCTTGCCCTGTGGTTACCCAAGTCCGGTTTTTAAACCCTCGACCTCTGTGCAAAGCACACCCGAGACCTGCTAATTATTGCTAAGTAACATACAAATAAATATGAGAATTTAATTCAACAAAACCTGAGCTCAGGCTTCTTTAATGGGCTTTTGAGAGACAATTAACTGTGTGGCAAGTGTTTGCCTTTTTTTGCTCCAAAAGGCACCAACAACACAATCATGGCCCAGAGGTCAACTTCACTGGCTTAGATTAGCTGAGGTGATGCCTAGCAGATGTCCATGAGTCAATCAATGTGGCCAGGACCCCAATTTTAAGCCTCAACAAAAAGCAGGACATGCGTGTGTTAGAATCATTAAAAAAATATATGTAATAAAAATAAATTGCACCAGGCCATAAACATGCTTTTGCTGTTCTAAAGTTGACATTTGAGTGAATAAAGACTGGCTTGCTATTGAGCTAGCTTCAAGTAGCAATTAGAGGAAGTGCAGTTTTTGCCACTTCCACATTGGCTTAATTTTTGTGGCTTCAGGGGGGTTGTGCTTTTCTTTTACAGCCATTCCCTATTTAAACACTGCTTAGGCTAAACCACACTGGAGGCTCTGTCTCTGTCAGACTTACAAGCCAACCACCTCTGACTGCTGAACTTGAGAAAGACTTAAACAAGAGCAACATTGCAATCCATCTCTTTCCTCCTTACAATGCTGAAAGTCTTCAGCCAGCAGCTGGAGACTCTTTATGTTCACGAGGGAGGCCTATTCATCTCACTCTCACTCATTCACTTTTTCTCTCTCTCTGAGATTTTTCTCGTTTTTTTCCCCTCCTCTATCTTCAGGAGTTCTTTTTTTTTTTTTTTTTTTTTTTTCTCTTTTCCTTACGTGCTCTTTTTTTTTTT